>VWZV01015846.1:159933-211286 GCA_013397155.1 Irena cyanogastra | reverse complement strand
GGGGAGCAGAGTGAGATTTTTGTGTGCGCGCGTTGTTTTTCATCTCTTCCACACAATGGAGCTTTCAGAGAACCTCTCTTAAAAGGCATAGCTACAGCCTTTGTGTGAAGGGTGTGTCTGCTGGCAGGGTTTGCTGATGCAGACAGGCTGGGTGGTGATTAACAAAGGTCATTAGACTTTGGAATCTGGCAGGGGAGTGGGGTGGTGTGTCTTCTGCGCCAAGCAGGAGAGCTCCCCGGGGACAGGCCCGGCTGGAGGCTTCCCGCCTGCTGTCCCCCCTCACTCCCCCGCGCCTCCTCCTCCTCCTCCTCCTCCTGCTCCTGCTCCTGCTCCTGGGAGGCTCAGCTGCGTGTCGCCTCTGCCTGTAGGACAGCTTGGACCAGTGTCTTGATGCTGTGAATGCAGCGTTTGTGGAGCGAACCGCCACATTTTGTCATCCATGGGACAGGGGAACCCAACCCTGAGGAGATGGTTTGGGGAAACCCAAGCCTTCTGCTGAAGGAGAGAAGGTGCAGCTTTGAGGAGGGCGCAGGGGGAGAGACACGATTTTGGAGGGCAAGCCATGCAGGAGAAAGAGAGATGTGATTCTGGGGGATGATGATTTTTAAAGCATCACCTAAGGAGGAGGAGGAGTTTAAGAAGGGAGGGGGGAAAAAAGAGGAAAAAAAAAAGAGAGAAAAAAAGGCTGGTGTGCTTGAGCTGAAGCTGAGATGAGTGAGGCCATGTTGTGCACAGGCAAGAAGCTCTGAGGCTCTGAGTGCAGGAGTTGTCTGAGCTAAAATGGCTGCTCCCAAAGCTCAGAGGACTAGGGCAGCTTAGTGAGTCTTAAAGCTTCAGTGACGCAGGGGCTCATATCTCTTGAAAGTGTGATAAACACATTCAGTGGAGCTGTGGCTTGTTTGGCTGAGATGAAAGGACTAAGCTTGGGGGATGGGTAGTGAAAACTGGATGATCTGCTTTTCTGTGAAGTGCTCTAAATGCAGGAGTCGTCTGCTCCATGGAAAAATTTGTTTTCAGGTCTAATGGACTGTGCTAAAGGAGACGTGGGGTGGGGCTTCACTCACTGCTGTAATTTGATCCAGAGCAGATAGCAACCTCTTCCACACAATTTGGTCTGGTGCTTGCACATAAAAGCTTGAGTATCTCGATTATTGTAACTTTGTTAGCTGAAAAGAAGCTGGTGCAGCGTTCATTTTCTTTATTGGTGGTGAGAGGGAGTGGGGGGAGAGAAAGGACACAGTGCAGCCTGCAAAGTAATGTAGGTAAATATGCGGAGAGCCTCTGTGCTCAGACTGTCCGGAATTTGACTAGCTAGAAGTTTATTTTAGCAGGCTATCAGAAGAAACATTCTTTCATCTAAAATCCTGGTGCAGTACCCTCTCTTGTTTCTGTGACTTAATGTATTGGAGCTTTCTCCTTGGCTTTGTAGGTTGCTTCCTTCATACTCCACATACAACAAACACATGGAATTTAAATTGCTGTGGGCTGCTGTTGCATCTTGGACCTCTGAAATGCTCAGTTTATCATCCTTTTCCAGCACATGCATGGAAGCTTAAAAGAGGCAATTGCTGTATTAGTGTAGGAAGGTAGCTCTTGTGCCTGAGCACTGCACAGGGTAGGAGGGTCTAAGTCTTTTGTTTGGCTTGTGCTTTGTGTCTCCTGTCCTTCATGGCAGTGCAACCCTCTGCCGCAGGATTAATTGTCACAACTGAACCACGGTTCTTCACTGTATCTTACGTTGCTTTGTAGTTGAAGGTATGCAGGGCTTTTGGATAAATCAAGGAAGTCATAATGACTCTTGAGCCTTTGTGACTTGTGTTTCCATTGTACTTTTTCGGTATGGTTACTCCCGTTGTTGTCCTTTCTTCCTCCGGCTGTCTCCATCCCCCAGACTGCTAAGGCACAAAGGTCTTGTCCCTAGAAAGACTGAAATGAAACTGTAAACATTTTAACAAAGAGTGGAGGTGCCCTTAAAAGCTTAGTGGAAGTAGGGCAGAGCAAAGTATTCTGCCTTGGGTTTGTGTTACTGTATCTAACCTTGCTGTTAGGTCTAGTATTTCAATATGAGGATGGATAGGATGCTGTGAAGAAAGACAGATTTCTCCCTGTGAAAGCTTTTGATGCGTGGCAGTGAACGAGGCAGGAATTGGCAACTTCCAGGAAGGTTAGAGTGTGTCTCCTGAAGGCAGAAGCTGCTGTCTTCTGATTGTAAATTCCAGTGTATGACTGGGAGTAATGTGCCATTTCCCTGCACATGGGCTGTGGTCTTTGGACAAGACCAAATTGTGAAAAACAGCCCTATGCAATGGAACAGCCAAGAGGCCAAAGTCCACTGGATCAGTAGTCACTTGTCAGAGAGTTGACTGTTCACAGAGTTGAGTCAGCAGCTTGTGAGCTACCTAGAGAGGACTTCTTGTGGATCTGAGTAGACACTTCTTAAATGGGGTAAGGAAAGGTTGAGTTCCATGCCGCTGTGTTTGTGGAATCTCTGCAAATGACTGAGTCATCGAAAGCTTGGTGTTGCCTTGGTGTTCCCAGGATTTGTTCCAAAAGTGCTGCTGCGAACTCATATCATTCTTCTTCTCTCCTTCTCCTGTTTCTCTTGCAGATTTTTCTAATGTAAAAGATCATCCTGAACCATGGAGGTCCTGCAGTGTGATGGCTGCGATTTTCGAGCTCCATCTTACGAAGACCTAAAAGCTCACATTCAGGATGTTCACACTGCTTTTCTGCAGCCAACTGATGTCTCTGAGGAGAGTCCTACCCAGCCAAGGTCTGGTTCCATCAACGCTAGCAACCAGACCGAGGTTGAATTTTCTTCTGTAAAGGATGAATTCGCAATTGCAGATGACATAGCAGGTAAATCTCAACTTCAGAATTGATCTCAACTCTTAAGACTTCCTTTGACTTCAACTCTTAAGCTCTTACCCCCTATTTTACACACGTCTTATTTCAGTGTGTTTCAGTTTCTGCCTTTATTGTGGTTTAAAAATTTGCATTATCTTTATGGCTATCTCAGCAAAGCACATGTCTAGCATCAGCCGTACTGGCTGTGACCATGGCTTTTTTAAAATTTTTTCCTGTAAATGCAAGCATGGAGGATGGTTTTATTTCCCAGCTTCTTTTCATGGGGCTCTTCATACTGATTTTTCATTTTCAGCTTTTCATGGTTGTTCTTCACTACCATGAACCACCTCAAAATTACAGCTTCTGTTCGTTTTCAAACGGAAAGTAGTTGTGTTTTTTCCCCCAGGAAGGTCATTTTGGAAACTGTCCACCCAAAACTGTACACCACAGTCATTTATATGTAGAAATTATGCATAATAGTCACTTTTGTGACCATTGCCAGGTCTGTAGATATTGCCATAAGTAAGTGAGGGAATCCTGTAATAGTTGTTGTCAGTTCAGGATGTGGTTACATTCTTAAGCATACAGGGTGGGTGAAGGAAAAGCCTTTTAATTTTATTTTATTTACATATACACCTTAATTCTCATTTTAGGGCAAAATGCAACAAGTCAGATGGGGACTGGAAGTTACTATAGCCAGAGCCAGACTTTCTATGGCCAGCATATGGCTCCAAATCCTAAACCAACCAGCAAGTTTTTCCAGTGCAAGTTCTGTGTGCGTTACTTCCGTTCCAAAAACCTCCTCATAGAGCACACACGGAAGGTTCATGGAGCACAGGCTGGGGGGAGCTCAGTGGGGCCACCAGCTTCTAGTTCCCTAAATTACAACATCATGATGCATGAAGGGTTTGGTAAAGTTTTCAGTTGCCAGTTCTGCACCTACAAGTCACCCAGGCGTGCGAGGATTATTAAGCACCAGAAAATGTATCACAAAAACAACCTGAAAGAGAGTTCAGCTCCTGCTGCTGCTGCTGCTGCTGCTGCTGCTGCTGCTGCTGCTGCTGCTGCTGCTGCTGTGTCTGAATCAACGTCTGCTTCTGTGCCAGTGCAGGAACCCTGCAAGGAGCTGCCGGCAGAGGTGGTGGAGCGGAGCATTTTGGAGTCGATGGTCAAGCCCCTGACCAAGTCTAGGGGCAACTTTTGCTGTGAGTGGTGCAGCTACCAGACACCTCGGAGGGAGCGCTGGTGTGACCACATGATGAAGAAGCACCGCAGCATGGTGAAAATCCTGTCGAGCCTGAGACAGCAGCAGGATGGAACCAGTGCACCTGAGGTGCAGAGTAAGAGTGCCCAGAGTGCCTCTCCAAACTCGAATTACATGTCCATGAACACAACGGGACGTGACATGTCGAGTGCTAATGTCTCAAACTTCAGGGGATCTATGGGCAATTCACTTATCAGGCCCAACTCTTCTACATCTTCGAAGTTTTCTTCTGTGTCTTACCCTCAAATGAAGCCTAAGTCACCTCATAACTCGGGCATGGTTAATTTGTCTGACAGATCCCGCTATGGAATTGCTGATATGACGAATTCTTCTGCTGACCTGGAAACAAGCAGTATGCTAAATGACTCCAGCTCAGATGAAGAGCTAAACGAAATGGACAGCGAGAATGGCTTAAACTCCATGGATCACCAGACCTCAGGAATGTCTGCAGAGCAGCTGATGGGATCTGATGGCAACAAACTATTGGAGACAAAGGGGATTCCTTTCAGAAGATACATGAACAGGTTCCAGTGTCCTTTCTGCCCTTTCCTGACGATGCACCGCCGCAGTATTTCCCGTCACATCGAGAACATCCACCTGTCAGGGAAGACGGCTGTGTACAAGTGTGACGAGTGCCCCTTCACCTGCAAGAGTTCTCTGAAGCTCGGTGCCCACAAGCAGTGTCACACAGGAGCAACATCCGACTGGGACACCATGAACTCCCAGGCTGAGAGCATTGCCTCGTCCCTGAACGACAGCACGGTGTCCTACGAGAGTGGGAATATCAACGGCAGGAAGTCAGCTGGGATGATGGAACCCGTGCAGCCGCAGCCGCAGCAGCAGCAACCACAGCAGCAGCAACAGCAGCAACAATCACCCCAGCCCCATTCACAGCATCCATACAAGTGCACGTTGTGTAACTATTCCACCACCACTTTGAAAGGCCTCAGAGTTCATCAGCAGCACAAGCATTCGTTCTGTGACAACTTGCCAAAATACGATGGGCCTCCATCAAACGCACCGCAGGAGAGCGAGGCAGATGCTCACCCCTCTGCCAGCACTGTGAAGAAGAGCCAGACCTCCATCCTTGGGCTCTCATCTAAAAATAACTTCGTTGCAAAAGCCCCTAGGAAGGTCTCAAATGACTTCCCTTTAGATCTCTCTCCCGTGAAAAAGAGAACTAGAATTGACGAAATAGCGAGCAACCTGCAGAGCAAGATCAGCCAAAACAAACAGCAGGAGGATGCTGTGATTAACGTAGAGGATGATGAGGAAGAGGAGGAGGACAATGAGGTGGAGATAGAGGTGGAGTTAGACAGAGAGGAAGAGCAAACAGAACCAATGATAGAGGTTTCCAGCTCTTACGCACCCCAGCAAATGTGGGGCAGAGAGGCTAATGATTCCCAGAAGGAGACAAGCTTCAGGACCATGCAGCACGACTACAATTCCACCAACGGGGCGGAGATTGAGCTCACTTTGTCAGAGGATGAGGAGGACTACTACTCTGCTGTCAGCATGAAGGACCATCAGAGCCCTAATGCCTCTGTTCTGGGCAGCCAGTCCAACATGTACGGTACCGACCAGAACAATGAGAATTCGGAGTTCAGTGACTCTGGCAGGCTTTACTATTGTAAACACTGTGATTTCAGCAACAAATCTGCCAGGAGTGTTAGCACCCACTACCAGCGAATGCATCCCTACATTAAATTCAGCTTTAGGTACATCCTGGATCCCAACGATCACAGTGCGGTGTACCGGTGTCTCGAGTGCTACATTGACTACACAAATTTTGAAGACCTGCAGCAGCATTATGGAGAGCATCATCCTGAAGCTATGAATGTACTGAACTTTGATCATTCTGATCTGATCTACCGCTGCCGTTTCTGCTCTTACACAAGCCCAAATGTTAGAAGCCTGATGCCACATTACCAAAGAATGCATCCCACAGTGAAAATTAACAATGCAATGATATTTTCAAGCTATGTTGTTGAGCAGCAAGAAGGGCTGAACACAGAGTCTCAGACACTGAGAGAGATCTTGAATTCTGCTCCAAAAACTATGGCAACCTCCACCCCCGTGGCTCGCGGGACTGGTGTGCCAGCTGGTTTTAACAAAAGTGCCACCAAGAGTTTCAGTCCTGAATGTGAAAATCAGAAGGAACCTTCAGTCAACACTGTGGTTGTTTATGACTGTGATGTGTGTTCATTTGCAAGCCCTAACATGCATTCAGTTTTGGTGCACTACCAGAAAAAGCACCCCGAAGAAAAGGCCTCATATTTCAGAATCCAGAAGACCATGCGTGTGGTCTCTGTTGACAGGGGCTCTGCCCTCGCCCAGATGTCATTTGAGCTGGGGGCTCCCATCTCCCCAAAACTCTCCAACTTGGCTTCTCAGCCTCCACCTCCCCCACCACCACCCCCAGACCTCTCTACTGAGCTCTACTACTGCAAACACTGCTCCTACAGCAACCGCTCCGTCGTGGGGGTGCTGGTCCACTACCAAAAGAGGCACCCGGAGATCAAGGTCACAGCCAAGTACATCAGGCAGGCCCCGCCGACCGCAGCCATGATGCGGGCAGGGGAGCTGCCACCTGGCATCCAGAGGCCACCAGTGTCCATGCAGCAGCTGGGCCGCGGTGGGTCCGAGAGCTCCGTGAACCCTCCGGAGAACGAAATGTTCTTCTGCCAGCACTGTGATTACGGGAACCGGACCGTGAAGGGCGTGCTCATCCACTATCAGAAGAAGCACCGCGACTTCAAAGCCAACGCCGATGTGATCAGGCAGCACACGGCCACCATCAGGAGCCTCTGTGACCGTGGCCAGAAGAAATCAGCTGGCAGCCTGCCCGCCCACACCTCCGGCACCGAGCGGGACAAGTCCAAGCTGAGAGCCCTCAAGTGCAGGCAGTGCAGCTACACGTCCCCTTACTTCTATGCATTGAGGAAGCATATTAAGAAAGATCACCCGAACCTGAAGGCCACGGTGACATCCATACTGAGGTGGGCATTTCTGGATGGCTTGATAGAAGCTGGTTATCACTGTGAGTGGTGCATTTATTCACACACAGAGCCAAGTGGATTGCTTGTGCATTACCAAAGGAGACATCCCGAGCATTATGTTGATTATACCTACATGGCAACCAAACTCTGGGCAGGTCCCGATCCTTCCCCTCCTGCCCTAGTGATGCCAACAGAGATGAAGACCTATAAGTGCAGAGACTGCATTTTTGAAGCATCTTCTATTTGGGATATTACTAATCACTACCAAGCATTTCACCCTTGGGCCATGAATGGAGATGAATCCGTGTTGTTAGATATCATTAAGGAGAAAGATACTGTTGAGAAAACCATGCCACAGCCTGATGAAGGTGGGGTTGGGATGGATTCTGAAGACCAGATAGCAGCACCACAGATGGATCAGGATGCAGAGTGTGCAGAGGATCCCAGCCTTTCCCATGAAAAAACTGTCCAGCTGGCTTCTGCAAATCCTGCCATCTCCTCCACTCCATACCAGTGTACAGTCTGCCAGTCCGAGTACAACAACCTGCATGGCCTCCTGACACATTATGGCAAAAAGCATCCTGGCATGAAAGTGAAGGCAGCAGACTTTGCTCAGGATATAGACATTAACCCCGGGGCTGTGTACAAGTGCAGACACTGCCCTTACATTAACACTCGCATTCACGGCGTCCTCACACACTACCAGAAGCGGCACCCATCAGTAAAAGTCACTGCTGAAGACTTTGTGCACGACGTGGAGCAGTCGACTGACATTGCTCAGAATGACGTGGAAGAGACGAGCAGGATTTTCAAGCAAGGCTATGGTGCTTACCGGTGCAAACTCTGCCCCTACACCCACGGAACCCTTGAGAAGCTGAAAATCCACTATGAGAAGTACCACAATCAACCCGAGTTTGATGTTTTTGCCCAGTCGCCACCAAAGGTGTCTGCCTCGGTGGAGCCAGACATGGTGACTGAAATCAAGGCCTCCCCAGAAATTGCTGCTGAGGACGTTGGAGAGGTCTCCATGCCGGCGCCTCATTTTTCTAGTTCTCACTTAGTGTCTCACACAGTTTTCCGGTGTCAGCTCTGCAAATATTTCTGCTCCACCCGGAAGGGGATAGCAAGACACTACCGCATCAAACACAACAACGTCCGGGCGCAGCCAGAGGGCAAGAACAACCTCTTCAAGTGTGCCCTGTGCTCCTACACCAACCCCATCCGCAAAGGGCTCGCGGCACACTACCAGAAAAGACATGACATTGATGCTTACTACACTCACTGCCTGGCAGCCTCCAGGACAGTAAGCGACAAACCCAATAAAGTGATCATTCCATCTCCTCCCAAGGATGACACTCCTCAGCTCAGCGAGGAGCTGAGGAGGGCTGTAGAGAAGAAGAAGTGCTCGCTCTGTTCCTTCCAGTCCTTCAGCAAGAAGGGCATCGTTTCCCACTACATGAAGCGTCACCCTGGTGTTTTCCCTAAGAAGCAGCATGCCAGCAAGCTGGGGGGATATTTCACTGCTGTGTATGCTGATGAGCATGAAAAACCAGCTCCAGCCGAGGAGAGAAATGACTTTGAAAAGCCTGAGGTGGAGGCTGAGGCTCAGGAAATTGAGTGGCTTCCCTTCAGGTGCATTAAATGTTTCAAGCTGTCCTTCAGCACGGCAGAGCTGCTGTGCATGCATTACACTGACCACCACAGCAAGGATTTGAAGAGGGACTTTTCCATCCTTGGAAGTGGCACCCGCTCTCAGAGCCCCGTCTACCAATGCAAGCACTGTGATACAAAATTGCATAGCACGGCAGAGCTGACTGCACACTTGAATGGTCACAATGAGGAATTCCAGAAGCGTGCCAAACGTCAGGAGAGGAGGAAGCAGCTTTTGAGCAAGCAGAAATATGCAGATGGTGCTTTTGCAGATTTCAAACAAGAGAGGGTAAGGATTTGTGTGTCTGGTCTCTTTCTCTGCCCCCTGCTCCCCACCAGGGAGCCCACCAATGCCCACTTGCATGTTCTCTTTGACAGCCAAATGACCACAGGCTAATGAATGACTCAGAGTGCCAGTGAGCTCCATAAGTCAATTACACATCCTGCTTTAATTTCCTCATCCATCCTCCCTAGGTTCTGTAGGAAACCTTGTTCCTTCCTACCGCTTCCTTCACTATTTTCTTTATCTTCTTTCCTCCCTCCCACGCTTCTGGAGGGCCATCTGTATCTGACAGTCGCTTGTTCTTTTGTGGCAAGGCTGCCATGTACTTTGTGTCAGATTCTCTACAAAAATGTCCCATCCTGTTCTTCCATGTCTCTCTGAATGGCACATCAGTTTCCTTCTCAACCTTCTCTCTCTCAGTCCCTTCTCTCATTGAGCACTCAAGATTAGCATGACATGGATCTGTCTGGTGACAGGATCTTTGGGCAAGTGCCTCTTAAGGAGAAGACCAAATTGTTTCTCCATTTCTTGCCCACTTACCCCCTTCCTTCTGCTTCGGTTTGAAAAAATTTACTTGCGCAGGAAAAGCTTTGCACAGAAATTGGGGAAGTTATGGGGTCGTGGAGGAGGAGGAGCAGGCACAGTCTCAGGCCAAACCAAAATGGTCTTCTGAAGGACCACTGTTAGCCATAAACTGAATATTTCTTCTGCATGGAAGTCTTGTCCACTTACTTTGTAGGAATTAATGATCTCAGCAGAAATTGACCTTGCAGTTCTGCAAGACTGAACATCGAGTGTAACATCAGGTCTGAAGTCTGGTCTGTGCTCCTGTAAACGAGGTGACAAAACCTGCTTCAGTGGTTTGTGCTTGTGTGCTCAAACAGGCTTTTGGACACTTGGAAGATGTTTCAAAACTCAAGGAGAGGAAGGTGGTTGGCTACAAGTGCAAGTTTTGTGTGGAAGTCCACCCAACCCTTCGAGCCATCTGTAATCACCTCCGCAAGCATGTCCAGTACGGGAATGTCTCTTCTGTGTCGGCCACTGTAAAGGTAAGAATTCCTTAAAGGTGACTGAAAGTGACTGAAACTCCTTGCATTGTTTAAAATAAAGGCCTCGTTGATAACCTGTGGAGGGCTCTTGTGAAGTTGAATGGGTTTTGGACTGGGCATTCCGGTTCAGCATGATGTTTTAATCTTAACACTAAGTTTCTGAAGTGCATTTGGTTCATTTCAAGATGTTTTAACTTCTTTTCACTCTCGATCCAGGGGCATGAGGACTCTTTAATTCTCCTTTCTTCTCAGCCACAAGGGAGTTGGTGTCGTTGATGACCAAAAGACGGTTTATGAGCGGGAAACTTTCTCTCAGCTACTTTATGGGCTACATTTCTGCTTAGTTAAGCTCAAAAAGAGTTTTTTGTTTTCTTTTTTTTCTATATGTATATGATTTTTATTTTAGGAAGAGGAGGTGTACACATACAAATGGTAAACTGTTCCACATGGAATTTGCAGTCTGGCTCCAAACGAAACATTCAGTGGCCAGCTGAGCCAGTGATCCCCTCCAGGTGATTAGGTGCAAATGTGTTGTTCCTTTCTCCCTGTGGAAAGTGGTGCCTCCTATGACATCTCCAAGGACAAGTGGTGTTCCAAAGTCTGATTTCCAGGATATTTATTGGCAGGGGAAGTGAAAGTGAACCAAGGCTGTGGGAACTAGCTCTTGTCAGAGGCTCCTGCTGCTTGACTTGACAGGCCTTTTTTGGTGACATAGTCTGCTTTTTGTGATGAAGCAGTGTCTTCCACAGCCTAACTCTCTCCACCTAAGAGAGCTTTCATTGCCCTACCCCTGACCTTTCCTTACCTTCTCACCTGGTACTCCTGACAGATTCAGATGCTTTCCTCCTAAGAGTCCTTTCCCACTTCTCCTCACTTCTCAAGTGATGCTTGTGTAGGGTCAGTGCTTTCTTATGAGTAAATAAAATCTTGCATCAGGGAAGAAAAACTGAAAGCCATGGCCTAAAGAATGTGCTGGAAATGCCTCTTACAGGGTATTCAAGTAGCTGCACAAATGCATGCTCTGGTTAGAAATGGGAAAGGAAAGTTATGAAAGAGAGTAAAAAAAAGGACTTCTTCTGTTTGTTCTATATTTTTAGAGGGTTCTAGAGTCTTAGTGTACCAGCTTGTTTCTTCAGTTTGACACTGATGGACAAAGTCTGCTGAAGAGTAGACAACTGTATTAGTCTGTAGGGTAGCTACAGTCAGCTAGAGCAAAATAAACTAAAATTGATTTCTCTGTAACTTACTAATTATTATCTGATCAAGTTTAGAAGATTCACACCGAGACCATTGAAAGATAGGTTTCTAGGCTTTTTGCATGATCCGACACAAACTTGCTCAAGGAGTGAGATTTTTTTTTACCTATGCATGCATGTATATAATAGATGTAATTATGTTTTTCTCTCCCAAGAATAGGTCACTTTTTTTTTTTTTCAGAAAGCCATTGATGTGGAGTTTGTGTAGGGATATGTTTAGAGAAATAATGCAGTGGGAAGCCTGGATGTTCTGGTGAACACAGGGGAAAAGACTGAGGGGGCAGAAGGGAGAGAGAATTGATGGCTCTGGGGGGATATGTGTTTTTTAGCAGGAAGCTGAAGATCCTTCAGACAGAACTTTGATGGAGGGTTTTGAGGGAGCCAAAGACGCTGGCATTGTGGAATTTACAGAAGCTGAATATGGAGCATCCCTGGAAGATGAAGCCAGGCCTGGGGGCTACCACTGCAGCCAGTGTGACCGGGTTTTGATGTCTATGCAGGGTCTGCGATCTCACGAGAGGAGTCACTTGGCTCTGGCCATGTTTGCCCGGGAAGACAAGTACAGCTGCCAGTATTGCTCCTTTGTCTCTGCTTTCAGGCACAAGTAAGTCATGGCTTTTATTAGATTTTNTTTTTTTTTTTTTTGGTTTCCTAAAGAATCGCCAGCTAGCAGTGCTGGTTTGTGGGCTGACACTGAAGAGGAGCTCGCCTGACTTCAGTTGAGCCACACTTTTCTCGTGGTGTTTGCATATTTTCCACACTGCAAGGTCTTTGGCCGTTATGATTGGCTGCTTGTAAAAGATTGCACCTTTGCATGTTCTTGAATTCATGTTAGCCCTCTTTTTGCATGTAGGGGAGAAGCATGCAAGCTAAAGAATAAGGATTATTTCAGTATGCAAACAGTGCGGCCCACCACTTATGCTTCTTTGTCAAATTCATGAGACGTAACAAGTCAAGAAGAGAAAAGTTAATTTTCCACATTTAAGAAACTTCTGATGCATATAACTACCTTGTTTGTAATTACTACTTTTTTTGTGGGTTGAGTTTTCATTTCTAATGTTAAAACAGTGTCATAAATTTACCTTAAATCAGATTTTTTTCTTAGTTGTGGCATGCAGTATCAGTCCAGAAATATTTCAGATTCATAACAGTGTGCTATATGAGTGACTCCCTCATCCTGCTTCCTTGTCTGATACATGGTCATCACTAATAGTCACATTTCTTATCATTTGTTTTCCTGAGATTTGACTTAGCTTTAAGTTTGTTAGTTTTAAAAATTATTTTGATAATAAAAATGTATGTGTCCCCCTCAAAAATAGGGCTTGGAATATATTTTCCAGTGGCACCCTGGACCTGATTCACAGGTCTGTGTTTCCTCTTAATTTCTGGGGAGAGAGTTGCTTGCTCACTGTTGTAACAAAAGGAGACAAATCCAGGTGCTCTTTTGATGCATTCACAGCACTCTTAAATTTGGTGATGATGTCACTGTCTCGTAGTCAAATGCCTGTGGAAGAGAAGACATTTCTTAGTTCCTTGTGTTAAAAAAGCAAGGTTTCTGCTGGTGTCACAGCATTGCAAATTGATGCCACAGTTGGGAAGGTCCACAGGGTTGAACAGCCAGGGGTGGGAGAGGGACTCGGGGGAAGGATGTGCACTGCTGGGTGTATCCCACCCTGCTTTGGCAAGCCTGGCAAGTGAGGGGAGCCCCTGCAAGGCTTCCTGTCTGCCTGGTAAACTTGCTTCAGCAATCAGACTTCTGTTGAGTTTGGTGCCTAGTCACTCTGTTTCCTACTGAGGATAAGTCGTGTCCCAGAAGCTGCAGGATGGGTAAATCAAAAAGTGGTGGATGGCAGGGAAGAACTCACCACCTAACTTGATAATAGGTGTGGTCTCTGTTGTTGAAGTTGTTTGCTTCTTTTATTTTTGCTTCTGATGCAATTATTCCCCTGGGAGATTAAGTCGGTGAAGGAAACCAAGCCAAATATTTAAACAGCCCACTATTCTCCCAACTCTGACCAAAACTTTAAAACCTCCTTTTGGAAGAGTGCAGCTGGCAAACTGTGTGGTTGTGAACATAGTTTTAATTACTGCCATGTTGAATACCTTAAGGTATATATATTTATAATAGGTTAATATGTATTACATACCTCTTTGGCAGTCTGCTTTAATTGTTAAGTAATCTCATTCCCTGGAGGCTATTTAAAACAAGTTTTGTTCTATGAAGTATTCACTGCAAGTGTTCAAAGCCTTACTCATTTAGGAGGCGTTTTCCCCCATTTCTGGAGAAAACCTGTGCATTCTGTCTTGTCCCAAACTCCGTCCTGGATTTCTGCTAAGCTGTATTTGTATGAAGTGACCCTGAGAGGAGATACAAGTTCATTTTCTTTTTTTGCTGTTATCACTGTTAGAATACACAGACTTCAGTGTTAGCTCTCGTAAACAGGGATTTTCTGGCTCAGGCTCTTGTCAGTGTGGGACTAAAGATCACGTGAAATCTTGTGTAGTGTGACAGGGCTGGAACAACTGCTATTTGAGCTACATGTTGATACTCTGTGAAAGACCAGGACAATTTAGGACAAGTAAAAAGAACTGTGCCTGAAATACATCTAGAGCTGAGGTGGGGGTGGAGGGCAGTTTTAGCAAATTGCAACTCTTGCAGTGTCTCTGCCCCGTTGTTGTTCCATCACCCTGCATGAGATGACTCAAGCTAAGACCAGATCACAAAGCACAGATGTGTCCAAAGTAGAGGCTGTACTGGAAATATTTACAGCTTGGGCTCAGACTACCTGCCTGCCACCCAGAGACAGTGAATTCACGTCTGTCAGCCACAGGGTAGGAACTGCAGAGCTCTGCAGGATTCACTCAGTTAGAATGAATTTGATCTTCTGTTGGAAAATGTGGGAAGCATCCTTTTTTCTCCTCCAAACTTTACTGAGCTGTTAGGATAAATTGTGTGGAGAGTGGTTTTTGATCACTTCGCAGTATTCAGGCTGTTGGGTACTTCCATTTTCCCTGAAGAAAGTAGAGGCTGGTCTTTGCCACCCCTTCTCCTGCTGAGCTTCATGTAGAATCTCCTACACTGCTGCTTCTGAAACTCTGCTGCCTTTTAATCCTGGAACTCATCAACTGTAGCCTGCTGGCACCCTCCCCAGAGCAGGATCTCTAATCTGCTTTTGCTGCTGTAACCAAAAGAAGGCTTCCTCAGTAAAGCTGGTCAACAAAAAAAAATTTCTTTTTTTTTTTAATTTTTACCCTTGATCAACAGGACAAGAGGGCGCATATTTATTTTCACTAAAATGTTAGGCAGGAGAACAATGGTGTAACAATAATTTAATAAAAAGATAATTTCTTGCCTGTTTCATGTTTCTTCAACTGGTCCTTTCAGTCTGGATCATGCATAACTTAATTTTTACTAATCTTGCCCTAAAGGTTGATTTAGGTGGCTTGCTCTCTGTATAAACAGAATTGGTGTCAGCTCCACTCCTTTCCTTGACGCTAGATTTGACTTTATTGTGCAAGCAGACCTGTTGAATTTGTTGAAGAGAGAGTGTGAGGAAGGATCCTTACTTGCTCTGCTGTTGCTGTAAAGTGCTCTGCTTTGCCTCTGAAGGGACAGCTGAAAAAATTAACCCTTTTCTGTCTCCCTTTCCTGTGTCTCCTCAAGCCTGGACCGCCACATGCAGACCCACCATGGACACCACAAGCCGTTCCGCTGCAAGCTCTGCCCCTTCAAGTCCTCCTACAACAGCCGCCTGAAAACCCATATCCTCAAGGCTCATGCTGGTAAGTTTTTCCCTCTCAGTCTTGCAGCTGAAACGCCCAGTGTGTTCTTGTGGCTGATCATAGATGCTGGGTTGAACCACGTGTTTTGTCACCAGAACTGGGTAAGATTTTTCCCGAAGGCCACAGCCATGGCTGGCCAGCTGATGGAATCTGTTGGGATAAGTGGGAGTTTGGGTAATGGGAAGGGCAAGGATTTAGAATGATGGGTACTTCAAGAACTTTTTTCTTCTCTTTTCTTTTTTATGAGTGATATTTTTTCCTTATTTCTGCTTTTCTCCAAGTGGATTTCATCGCTTATACCATAGATGCCATAACGAAATTGGCAGTGAGCATCACCCTGCTCTTTATATTTATGTTTGCCCTTTAGGTGACTCTGGGAAAAAGACTGTGAACAGCACCTTGGTTTTTGGTAGAGTCTTATGCTGGCTTTCCTGTTAAAACCAAGCCCTGCAAACATTGGGAGTCAAGTCTGTGTGCAGCAGACTAAGAATGTCAAAATTGCGTTACCGAATGCAGAAATTTATCTTGCAGATCTCTGTATTTCAGTATGGAATCCAGCAAGCAAGCAAGACATGCTTCTGAGGAGCAGGAATTGGGAAGGTGATGTGTCACACAGAGTAGGTCACTTGAAATTGTTGCACCTTTGGTTATTAAAAAGTGAGACTCAGGATCTCCTCATGTTTACTCCATGGCCGTAGACTCTTGGCACCGTCACGCTTCCTGCATTGAAAGGTTATCTTTTGGTTTGCAATCCAAACATGCACTCTGGTGCAAATAATAGAATAATGACCAGTCTGAAAACCTGAGAACTAGCCCAGTTGCTAAAAAGTTGTGAGTAGAAACTCCTTGAACAGGAGTTTCTGATAAGAAGGACCCACAAGTGTGTTCCTTTTTCTGTTATTTGCTTACTCAAAGTCATATACTCTGGGTGGTGGAGGAAGGTGGAAAAATGGGGTGAAAAGGCATAAGAAATTTGTAGCTGTCTGCTGATACAAAAAAAAAAATTGTTGTCATTGATCCAAAGGCATTTTTCATCTGCAGAATTATAGGAGGTATTGATGGTCTTGTGTACTTTGTTTCCTGTATTTATTTGGATTTCACAGAGCTTGTGCCAGTTTCTGTGCTTGGATGGATAAAATAGATTAGCTTAACTTTTGCCACCTTCCTTTTGTATGGGAGGGCCGTGGCATTCTGTCCCTTCTAGGAAATCTAACTGTATGCAGCAGTTCCAGTTCACAGAATCCCACATCTTGTATGGAGAAGCCATGATTCTTTACATTCACCAACCATAAAGTAATATTTTCTTTATGCTATTACACAGCTGGGCTCCTTGCTTGAACCTGCCATATTTTTGGAACCAAAGTTACCATGCAACTATTATTTACTTCACACTTCTCTTCATGTAATTCATTGATTTATTTATTAGGAAATCATGCTTCTGAACTTTGTTTAGTGGACAGACACCCCTTGAAGGGCCGTGTTTTGCATTGTACAAGAACACAATTTCATGGTTCCCTAGATAGTGCTTGCACAGTGACTTGGGTAATAGGGTTTCCAAAGGCTTAGAGATGTTTCTGCCTCAGTCCCATTTCTACCAAATGAATGGTCACATCACAGAAAAGTTGCTTGTATGTTTTTCAGTCAGAACTTTGCTTTGGTGTGTTTTGAGTCAGTCATTCAGAAATGTGTATTACTGAACAAACATGTCTGACTTCCTCAGACTCTCCAGTTTTTCAGTGACACGGTGGTTCTCTGAACCTGTCTTATGTTACCTTTTTTATTTTTCAATTGTCAATCGTCTCATTACCCATTTATTTAAATTTAAAACTTCAGTCCTCCTGAATTTTTCCTGAAGTCTCCTGGAGATCTTTAAAAAAGTCCATAAAATCCTGAATCCTGAAGTGTTTTACTCAGTCTCCCTCTCTGCCTCATTTTTTGGGTATGGATCAAAATTCAGTGAACTACAAAATCCGTTCTTGTGTGACAGCTGCTACTGGTGTTTCTGGCATTTGTTTTTCATCCAGTGTGTGCCATCTCCTTTGGCATGGAGCAGAACAGTTTACAGTTACTCTAAATGGGCTCTCTGTTGTTTTCATCTGAACTTTTTGACCTGTTCTTTATATTTTTTCCTTTTTTTTTTTTTTTTTGCTTGTGTTTTTGAGGAATCCTTGTTACCAGTGTCTTAATCAGCAGTTACTCTGGAAATGCAGAAGTGGGTGATTGTAAGATAAGAGCATTAGTCCTGTTCAGTTTTTGTGTAATCTGGAACATAGTGTTTTGAGTACATATCAAGTGTTGAGACTCACTACATAAATGCTTGCATTTATTTATTTGTATGTGTATTAATATGGTCACTTTGTGAGGCGCAAAACTAGCAGTCAAAAAAAGTGCCAAAGACTTCTGTTGGGCCAAACTGTAGCTTTTCCTCTGCAATCAGACACATCCTTTCATGTTTTAGTGTCCTCTGAAAATTTATAGTGGGCATATTTATTAGTGTGTCTAGGCAGCTTGGTATGTAATCATCCTTTATTTGCTTTAATGTCTTGTGGTGCTTTTAAGTTAACAGTGGATTGGTGCACGTTGTCATCCAGGAGTCTCTTACACTGACAGAGCCATGCAGGTCTATATCTGTATCTCACTGGTATCTTGTAACCTTGGAATATCTTTTGTCCTCAAATTGTTGTGTTCCACTGAGCAACTTGTCGCGCGTGCCACCCAAGGAATGTTGTATTTCTGTTGTAAAAAGGAAATGTGTAACTCCTACAATGCACAGGTGAGGAATGTCACTTGGAAAAACACGCAGGGCAGTTTTTTGTTTCACCACCTCAGACTCTTCGAGTGATCTGTTCTTTTTCAGATGCGCCAAAAAGAGGCATTTTGTAAGAGTTTGTATTTTGTCCTGAAGATTGGCACGGTTTTTCTGGAAGACAGGGGTGGGAGTTTTGTGGAAGATGGTTGCTAATCATTTCAGGTGTGCTTACTCTGAATGGCTGCAAACACGTGTGTTTTTATATTCTCTTTTGATTCACTTATTTCTGGTGTGGTAAACAGTGTTGCTTGAGAACCTTCTTTGCTGGACTTGTCAAGAGGTGGAAAACATTTTCTGCTTTATCCATTACCAAAACTCTCGTTCTTCTGTTGCTGTTCATGAATATTTCGCTCCTGTATTAGTTTTGGCACTTTATGTACAACTCATATGTGGCCAGTGTTACTCTTGTACATGGAAGTGGCACTTCCAAAAACAATAACTTGGCACCTGTATATAATATCACATTGTTTGTGTTGGGACAGTTTCACTTTGTGTTCCAGTTGCGTCCATGCCTCCCTGCAAAACAAATCTTGTATCAGGATTTGTTTCCCCTTGTTTGCTGTCTCTATGGCTTGGAATGTATTCAAAATTAAATCCACTGCTGTGCATTACTTCCGTTCTTTCACTTCTTTTAGTGGTTTCTCACAACACACTTCCACACTGCCTGGTAGATACACCCTTTTGTACTTGGCATTGCCATGTTCACCAGCCTCAACTTGGTTGCCACTTCTGTGAAGATTGATGCTGCCTAATGGCAGGTTTTTCATGAGGAAAACTGTAACCTTTCCCAAATGTAATTACACTGCACACTTTTTTTTTTTAAATTTTTTTCTTTCTTTCTTTTTTGTTTGTGGAGGGCCCTTTGTTAGAGTTTTGTAGTGTCCTTCTTGCTTCATTAATAATGACGCTGGATGTGCTGCATGCAGAAACAAACGACTTCACCATCTCAAGTTGCTGTGCTCCCAAACAAATTTGGAAGTGCCGTGGTTAAGTCACTCCATTTTCATCCCAGAGTCTGTTTTCTTCCCATACCATGCAACACAGGCATGCTGAAAGTCTGGTCTCTGTTTTTCTTGACATCAGCCACTGTACCAGGATCTGCAGTTGCCAGAAAGCGATACTTTGGTCCAAAGCAGGTGTCTACACCCACAGACTCCAGACTGCTCCAACAAGGAGACATGCATAGCTTGTTTTCCTTTGGGATCAGTCTTTTGCTGAAGAGTCCATGGGAATTTTACTGCCGAGTTCAGTAAGAGAAGTGTGAGGGCCCCATTTTGTTTCTTTTGTGAGCTGATGACTTGCCTGTATTTCGCTCACCCAGGTGAACATGCCTACAAATGTTCCTCCTGCTCATTTTCCACCATGACAATCAGCCAGCTGAAAGAGCACTCCTTGAAAGTGCATGGGAAAGCACTGACACTACCAAGACCCCGCATTGTCAACCTTGCAGCCTCACACGCCCACCACACCTCCAAGAACCACACTCCTGCTGAAGAAGTGGAGGACTCTAATGGTAAGAGGTGCCTCAGAGCAAGAATTTAATTGTCTAAGGTGCCGCTTAATATTTTTATTGCAAACCAAATTGCAGCAGGCAGCTTTGCACCAAAAAGCGTCTTCATTTGGTCGTTAAGAGGAAGCCAGAAGTTGCATCAAAACCAAGAGTAAACGTGGTGTTGTAGGAAATGATCTGCTTTAGGTCCTCACCAGTTCATACTACAATTATTTGTTCCCTCATTTGCTCCAGCTGACTTTGGAACATGTCACTGCAGGCTTTGCTAGCAGAGATTTACATGGTAGAAAATATTTCAGACTCATAATTTCCATTCATAGCCAGTGGGAAAGGGGTCTTCAAATTCCATCCATGCTCCTGATTTTCTTTTACATTCATAGAATCATTGAGTGGTTTGGGTTGGAAGGGGCACCTTGATGACCATCTCCTTTCACCCCTCTGCCATGAGCAGGGACACCTTCCACTATCTCAGATTGCTCCAAACCCTATCCAGCCTCACCTTGGACTCTTCCAGGGATGGGGCAGCCACAGCTTCTCTGGGAACCCTCTGTCAGGGCCTCACCATCCTCACAGGGAACAATTTTTTCCTAATATCTAATCTCATGAGTAGAGCACTTTGATGAAACCACACGAATAAGCTTAAAATGTGAACCTGTAATAGTAGGAATAGTAATTAGTACTGTTGTCTGTTGTACAGAGGACTCCAAAAGTACCTTCAGATATTCAGCTGCAGGAAGGAAAACCTGAGCACTGTTTTCCTTTCCAATGCTTCTTTTGAAAGCTGTTAATCCACTTGTGCTAGAGCGGTGTGTAGAAGATGCTTGGAAAGCAGCAGAGGGAGGGACACTGTTTAAACAGAAAATAGAAGAGGTGGTGTGGGGTATCACAGCAAGCTTTAAGGCTTTTTAAGTAGTAGCTTGTGAGGCATCTTTTGGTGTCACCTCCTACCAGTTAAGAGAAGAGCTCTTCTTTGGGAAAAATAAACCCCAGCCTTAATTCCTGGATGAGTTTCATTGACATGGAAGGAGAATATTTGCAGATGGTCAAAGAACTGGAATGTATGGAAGGTGTGTTGTAAGAGGGGAAAATGCATTTTTTTTTCCCAGAAGCTTGAGTGGTTCTAGCTGCTAAACAGAAGGAATTTTGTTGTTTGCTGTTTGGCTTGGGATACTGGTGAACTAAGGATGGGAGGTAAATATTATCTGTAACAGTTTTGTAGCATTTTTGCTCTCCTATTTTCCTTTCCTTCTCACCAGAAAAAAAAAATCTGACCAAGAAAACAGAAGTGAAATGAGAATGAGTGAAAGAAAACAAGTTCAGAAAATGGCTGAAAGGAATAAAGAAGTAAATAATCAGCATAGAAATATCTTACTGAAGGAAAAAAAAGGCAGCAAAATATTTTTGTGATTTAGCAAGTCACTTTTGGGTCAGAATCAGAATCTTAACAAGAGATTTTGACCAGCTGCTCCAAGACAACCTATTTGTCAATGGATTGTCTGGAACAGTGCAACTACTGAGTTTTTTTGCTAATGCTCGCTTAAGCTAATCCAGCAAGCTGAGTACATCTTGAGATGTGTTCTACTGCTTTTTTTTTTCTGCTTTAAAAAAAAAAAAGTTGCATTACTGACTTAAGAAGTGGAGAATAATTTTCAGTGGCTGTCCTAGCCTTTCTCTGTGTTAGCAGTCTTTTGTTAGTTGTGTGTGGAGAGACACAGAAGGACAATGCTCAGTTTTGGGAATGATGGTTCAGCTACTTTTTTTTTTATTTTGCTTATCCCAGGAGCTCAAACTCTTGATTAGTGGAGTTAAAATTCAGGATACCTGCTGTATCCTGTAGAGGATAATTTTGTAGCTTTTAAGAACTCTTCCTAAAAACAGTTAAAATGATGATTCTGTTAACAACAGCATTTCATTGGGTTGACTTTGATACCTAGATCTGTATTACAGCCTGAGACCAAGGCCAAATTTGTCCCAATTAGCTGGATCATCTTTAAATGGGGTTAATGGTTAAGTCACTTTGACAATAATAGAAGCCACCCACTGGGGAGCTCGTGAGACAAGTACAGGTGTTACAATAACAGTGTAAGCATTTTCAGCATTGCTTGAGGAGGGAATAACCTGCTTTAATCAGTTTTTTCACATTACACAGTTTCTGCAGATCAGGTTGACGGTGGCTGCTCTTGTGGCATCACATGATTTTGGGGTTTTTAGAGGGCAATAAATCATTGCCTCTGTGGCCCAGGTCTGTGAGTCACAGGTGGTGTGCAAAGACTAGATGAGATACTGGTCCCAATAACAGGAAATGCAGGCACTGTTATGTCCAGCTGGAGTATTAGGAAGGGCTCACGTGGTGTAGAGTGGCTGGATTTTGTCTGTTGGTGTGTGTGAATAACCTGCAGTGTGAACCATGATCAAAGTTAATTCACCAGGGATGCAGCACTGAACCTGGGCTGGGGTGAAAGGCAGACAAAAGGCTGAATCCCATTGTTAGGGAGCTTGTTTTGTAGGTTGATAGGTGTGCAGCAGGCTTGTGTAATCGAAATGGCTGCAGAAAAGGAGCTGTTCCTGCCTGTGAGTGGATGTTGTGGTTGGGGTAGGAAATATGTCAGGGTGGCTTGGGGAGGTTTGGGGAGCTGGCAGAACTCACCTTGTCGATGGTTGGGCTCTGAAAATGTAGAAGAGGGAGAAAGGTACTGAGATGTAATAGCAGAGTGCATGTGTGATAGGGCTGCTCTGTGACAGCAACCCAGTGGAACTTCTGTGGTGCTTCTTCTCCCTGCAAAAATTGTTCCCTGACAGGCCTTTCTTAGAGCATCCCTTCTGTTCTTTTAGATCCATCCATTCACTGAAAGAGCTGAATGTATTTAGATTTTTGTGGCTCATCTCTTTCTGAAGTACTCAGCTGCACATCCCAGAGGTGGTTTGGGGTGCCTGATAGACTTTTCATGGAACTGAAGCTAAAGTGGAGTAGGTGCTGAATGTTTTGGATAGTCCCATCCTTGCCAACTGTAATTCTGGTGACAGCTGTCATTAGAAAGCGTAACAACCTCTTCAATCCAATTATTAACAGTCGTTCAGAACGTGTGTGTTTCTCTCAGGGCAGTAGTGTAAGAAGGTGGTAGTGTCACTCTTGATGAGTCAGCAGAGAAGGATTTTTTTACAGATACATCATTCAAAGATCCTGCCTTTTTTATCATACCCCTCTTGGCCTGCTGGGCAGTATTTTAATATATAAAGGACCTGTTTTCACTGTATCCTCTTCTGACCAGAAGTAAAGTGCTCAGTGGGGTGTGGAATGATGATACTTTGGTTTGTGGGTGTTCTTCTTACAGTCACAAAAAAAAAAACCCCAAAAAATATTGGTCATGAGTGCTATTTTTCTGGTTTTCATAGTATAGGGGCACTGAGTGGTTTGTAGTGTCCGTCTCTTGTTGACACAGTGATGTTGCCATTGTGGTAAAATGTTTTTTGGCTCTCCTGATAGTTCACAGGTATTTTTTGTCTTGCAAGAAGAAAATGGTGGGGAGTCGCTGTGTGTTTGCATGAGTGTTTGGCTTGTTTGTTTGAATTTATTTATTTGCAATTTACACTGAAATGTTCCCTAACAGTTCTGAGAACTTGAGCAGCATAAGTTAATTGTAAATTGAAATATTACGAACTGCTAGGAGGACTGGGTGAATCTCCTCACAAGATCTGCTTCCATGTTCTTTCAGCCTTTGTGAGGATAAGAGCTTGCATTCATGTTAATCTCTGGCCAGAATAGGAGTTTGGGATTTTTTTGGTGGTGGTGTCATCCTGTGGGGCTCTGTGTGTCACAGGTAAGTGCTCCCAGCTCTGCTCCTGTTGGAGGCAAGGCAATGGGATCCCAAAATCTGCATTTCCAAGGCACCATGTTGGAAGGCTCCCATCTCTATCCATAAGAAAGAGCTGCAAGAGACACAAAAATTGGGTGGCTGAATGTGAGGAAACACGAACAACATCAGGAGTTGTGTGCAGAGGGATCATCAGCTGGGGGCAGAGCACATGGCCACAGACACTGCCCGTGTGAGTGGTGTTAAAAATGTGTGTTTGTGGTCAGGGGCTGGTGATCTGCCCTCCTCATAAACTGCAGAGACACATGAGCTCAACCCCTTGTCATAAAGTCCATAAAGCAGAGTGACTTAACAGATTGATAAACAGTTTCACGTTGTGCCTTCAACCACAGCAAAGGCTTCTTGAGAGCGTGTGTCCTAAATTGCCCTGGCTACTATTATTGATTTTTGGAGAAACCCTTTATTTTTTGAAAATAACCCCTTTGGCCTAACCATGTTGTAGAGCAAAGCACTGCTCTTTATTCATGTGGCTGGCAGATTTGGAGCCTCATAAATTTATTTGTGTCATGACTTCGTGCAGTAATTCAGAATTACAGCTTTTTAAAATTCTAGTGTTTAAGAATATTGAATTGTCAAAATAAAACAGCAAAGTCCCAGGCTAAACTGACCTGGATGTGATTTCTGATGTCTCCTCAGTAATGCTGCTGTGGTATAAGACCATTTCTTTTTACTGGCCACCAGTTCTTGATCTACAGGAAGAAGCACACTTTTTGTATGCTCTTGAAGCTCAGTAACAATGCTTTTCACTGTTGTGCAAACCAAACAGTATTTACCATTAATACCAGCACACATCACAAAACACATGTAAGGTCAGAACTAGAAGATTTCTTGAGTCTCCCAGTACATGGTATGTCAACATCTTAATTAAATTTAATTAATTGCAGCAGCAAATGCATTGAAAACTGCTAAGTGAAACATCCAGTGCCCTGTTCCAGGTTTTTTTTTTCCTGAACTTTAGCCTTTGCCAGTGGAAAATAACTTTGCCTCATCTAGAGACTGAAATATAAATACATCTGCTTGCTTTGCCAGAGCTAGGCTGGGCACAAAACTGCTTGACTAAGTCTTGTTTCTTGGACTGTTGTTCCAGCACTGTAAATCCCTTCCCATTTCTGTACACTTTCTCAAAGTAGATAAGTGCACAGTCAGACTGTGTGTCTTCTGTGCTGCCTCACAGATGAACTCCTGAAGGCTGCAGAGAGCCTTTGGCAGGTTTTGCTAAAGCAATTTCATGTACTACCAGAGTCAGGGCAGAACTATGGGCAGCAAGGCACCATTTCAAGGAAATCCATTAATCTGGTGCCAGTGAGTCATGATTCTGCCTTCCACCTTTCAGAAGAGAGGCAGGCTTTCCATATGGTCAGACATACTACCCTGATTTTTGGGTTCTCCTGGCTTTTGTTGTTGTTCAGTCTTTTAAATCCATATCACGGATTGTGGCTGACTTGCTTATTTTTATTCACGTGCACTGTTGCTCTTGATAAGGGATGTTTTTCTAACCTTGCAGTCAGGGCAGTAAGTTCCTGAGATGGTCCCTTCCCCTTTGGTGCTGTTTCTCTGTTATTGTTGCTTGTGTGTCTTTGTGTTTTACGGCTGCTGCTGTCTGGGGAAAATCACAATGGTCAGTCCTCATAGCCAGAAAACTTGGTTTTAGAGGAGCAGAATGTGTTTAGTTCTGGGTTTGGGGGTTTTTTGGGAGGAGGGCTTGCACAAAGACTCTTTTGAAGTTTCAGGCCCTTTTGTTTCACTGCAGTTTGGCTGGAAGGGCAGAGAGCCATTAGTGACTACAGGGCAAATTCAGGCAGAGCTTCAACAGCTAATTGCTTTAATTGCCAGGTGAGTTGGAAGGATTGCATCTGTGTTAAGGATGCAAGATGGTGATCTGCATACTGCAGAACAGGAGATGCCTCTGCTTTTGTTGGGCTGCACAGAGCTGTCTGCTTGTTCTGCTCGTTTCCCTGCTTTTATGCCCTGCAGGAGTGATGCTTCATGCTCACTCTCAACTATCAGATTAACCTGTGTTCCCTGCAGGCTGCTTTTTTAATTTTCCCCAGCCGTGTTCCTTCTTTCTCTAACCTAGAGCAAGTTCCTGCTTTCAGCTCAACCTTTGCCTCTCTGTTCTTCCCACAGTGGCCACGCTGCCTCGTAGTGCTTTTAAAAACTCTGTGGTAACTGTTGGTGTGTCTTACTCCTTGTGGTCAATGTTAAGCTAAATATCAGATTCTGGATCAGACAGCACTTCTCTCCTTCATCAGATCGGCAGGGACTGGTGGAACAAGCACAGGGCTTGTTCACCCCCACTTTCACTGAACAAACTCCTCACTGTTCCAAGGTCCTGAGGCACTGGGGGCATCACCTTGTCTGAAGCTCTCTTCCACTGGGGTGTAGTTGTTTGGCTTCTGGCCTTTTCCTGCAGCATGTTGAGAACTGTTTTGTGGCTGGTGGAACAGAGGGAGATGTCATTGGCAATGCTGAGGGGAGTGTCAGCTGGCTGTTCATTGTGCTTTATTTCTGGTGCTGTTTCTTGTGCTTCAGCTGAAAGGGCAAGGGCAGAGCTGAGATTGAGCAGGTTGCAGACTGGAGCTCATGCAGCTGGAGAAGGTTGGTGTCAGCCTTGTGTGCAGGTGGCCACCCTGCTGTGGTGGGATTGCTGTGGCACTGAAAGGCTTGCCTAGGGTTGGGAGAAGGCAAAATGCTTGGGCAGATCAAGAAGTAAATGCAGGAAGAAACCTAGCACCCACGGTGAAAGAAAGAAGCACATCCTGACTCCTGTTTTGGGTTGGGTTTTTGTTTTGTTTTGGTTTTTTCCTGAGGTTTTTGCTTTCTTTTGGCTCTGGTTTTCATGTTCAGGATAAAGGGCAAAGTGGTAGATGCTGATCTCTTGTGTGTTTGGGGAATTTGTGATCACTCAACACAGTGTGAAAATGATGCTGTTGGCATGAAGAGGTGCTGGGTGTGACTTGACCAAGGGTGTGCAAAGGGCATTTCTGCAGAGTATCATACCCACATACTCACAGCCTTCTCTGTCAGCCTCACTGATCTTCTCCCTGTCACCTGAGACTCCAGCTTATCCCATTGATTGAAAACATGCTGGAGGGATTTGATGCTTGGCAGAGAGGTAAAACTTCTTTGCTCACTTTAGCTCTGTTGGAATGGATGTGTGTTATCATCATAGTTGACAGCCCAAGATTTGACATTGAAGTAGCTGGTTTTATTTCTTCTTTAAGGAACATTGTTACTACAAGGGCTCAAAAACGCTGCCTGGAGTGTTCTGGGCTGAGAGCTGGTGCTAGAGATGAGGACTTTCTGTTGGCAATAAAAATAATGTCAAGGTATGTGCTGGAGGTCTCCAGAGCGAGTTACACAAGTTCAGGTTCCTGAGCTCAGTGGTTAGAATGAATCCTTGGTGGTACCCACATACTGCCACTGTAATTTTAGGGCCAGCTTTAAGGCAGAATGCCAATATGTATTGCTTGATAAACTGATTTATTTTCTCCCCTCTTCATTTCAAGCCTTAGAGGAGAGTGAGCATTTAGGTGACAGAGACATGTGTTTGTGGTACTGTGTTTGTATTAATACAAATAATATTTGGTCATAGGGTCATATAGAGAAGGAGATGTGAAAAATACCTGATGAATTAAAAGTGAGAAGGAAATCATGGAACACAGTAGCATGAGGATCATTTGGTTACTGATGAAAAAGAAAAAAAATTGATTGGTAGATTATTGTCTTGAATGAAGAATCAGTTGAAGTAGAACTGTGCACATTTGTAAATTCCAGAAGGAGCTTGTTACCAGTAAGTCCTTTTAGCAGATTGGCTAAATCAGTGTCTTGCTAAAGCTATTTCCAGTTCTGTTTGTGTTCCCCTCTTCTGTAAATGCACTTCCATTTATGAAGTTTGAGTTTGGTTCAACAGAGTGAAGAATAGCTAGACAAACTTTTTATTTTATGTGTTTTGTGGAAATAGGTAAGATCATGGAGGTCCCAGTGTTTGACATGTAGCAGAAATCTTGGTTTTGAGTAAAATCTTATATTTAGGCAATGGAATTTAATTCTGTTTACAGTAAGAGGGTTGTGTGCAGCCTAAATGTGACCAGTAAGAGGCCAAGTCGCCTAAAGAACAGGAAAAGTTAGACTGAAAGGAAAGTTAGGTTGAGTTGACGCCAGGAAAGAAATTTTGTTGTGGGGAGAAGAGATGAAAACAAGGGATAACTAGAAGCTATGGTGAAGCATTTGCTGAGCACTGATCCATCCAAATCACAGCATCAGCAGAGCAGGGTGCTGCCTGCCTTGAAAGTTTATGCAAATGGGAATTTCTGGTGGTGTTGGATGCTCTAAAGCAGAGGGGCATGGAGATCTCCTGGACTGGTATTTTTCTTCTTACAGAAATACTGTGGTATAACTTATTTCATCAATTATATTACTCCTCCAAAAACCTTAATTAGTTACTGCTGCTTTCAAATGCATCATCTTTTACAGACTATTATAGCCACTCTTGATCTCAACTATGAAGCTCCAAAATTCTTTTACAGGCAGCAATGTGGGAGTCTCTCTGTGGAAGTGATTCAGATTATAAAAATTATTTTCTTCTTAATAGGTGAAATTTATGTCCCTTGGAAATTACTTTAGTATTAGCACCAGAAGCTGCATAGCCTCTGTGCTGTCTCAGTCCCAATCAGAGCTATAGTATGCACACAAATTCAGAGGAAATTCAAAGTTACGGAGAAATACGGTTATAGCTTCTCTCACCTCTTCTGAATAAACAAGATTGCATAGTTCATGTGTCTTTCTCATTGCTCTCTTCTGAGGCTCAGAAATACATGTAATATCTTTCTCACAAAAGCTGGTCTGTCATGATCCAAGAAGTGGTTTTTAGAGATAATGCTGAAATACATTCCATCAACAGGGTTTGGTTTTGTTTTGTTTGGTTTTTCTTTTTCGGTTGGTTGGTTGGTTGGTTGTTATTTTTGTTGTTTTGGTTTGGGCTTGTTGTTGTTTTTTGTGGGGGTTTTTTGGGGTAGTAGTGGTGTATAAGTCCTTTAAATGGCGATTTCATTCCAGGGCTTTGTTTTCTTTACTTTGTGATTACTCTTCGCTTTTTTCTTTGGGAGTGTGCAGTTGAGGGCACAAAACTTGTTTCTGTTACCTCTCACTCGTAACATTCTGGCAATGTAAAGGTTCTTAAGCAGAAATCAGAATTTGGGTAGAGGACTGGGCTCACACTCTGTTCTTAAACATGCAGTGAACGAGACTTGTACTGTCTGCTTCCCTGAGCTTCCTCATGAATGTTTAGTTGCATCTCTCTGAGCCCTAGTCTATTCTATCCTCCCCTCCCCGCAGCTTAATTTATTGCCAGAACATTTCACCCTCCCACGTACTCTTCCTTCCAGGTCAGTGCTGTGTGGCATAAAGTGAACAAATGTGTGCAGTCTTCACAATCTTTGTATGGCACCCTGCTTCGCCACCTTCCCACTTTTCAAGCTGTTGCCATTCATGGCTATGTGCAATCCTGCCACTCAGTCAGCTGGTGATTCTGAGTCCCGTTGAATTCTGGAAGGGATTGTGTTCCTAAATCTCCTAAATTCCACCCTTGTGCTTATCTTAAGCATTTTAAAATAGCAATTGGCCTTATGTTGTTTGTTGGTGTTCTTTGGTGCAGCACTGCATCTTTACTTGGTTTTACAAATTTTTATCCAGAGAAAACTGCTCCTTTTCTGAGATACTTGGATTTTTTTTCTGTCGTTCTTTGTAGAAATTTTATTTTTGTGAATGAATTCAGATAGAATTAAATAGCATTCCAAATATTTTCCTCTTAGTCTCTCTAGAACATTTCCTCACAGATCCAGAATGTCCTAGGCCTGTATTAATATTTAATTTCCTTTTCTTTCCTCACAGACCGTTACTAAGCACTTTCTTCTATTTATACATTCCCTTTGGCATTTTTTTTTCTTATCTCATGAGCCAAACATCTCTGTCCCCAGTTTCACTGTTCTTACAAATGCTGGTCTCTTTTGACTGGTTGGTGTTTCTGTGTGAATATACCACGAGAGCATGGTGTCTTCACTTTTATCTCCCAGTGACTCCTCCTGGTCATTGAGCTATTCAATTATTAAAATTCTGTAAAGTCAGTAACGTCACTTTCCAGTGCACTCCAACAGCTGCTTTTCCTGAGCGGTGTTCCTCTCTCCACCCCTATCCATCACTGTGCAGGCATGAAAGTGTTTATATTACATATGTCTGGTTCTGTCCACCCTAAAAGGATAAAGCACTGCTTTAATTTCCTCTCTGTAATAAGTCATTTTCCCTCCTGTTTCTCAGCTGTTGCTCAGTGTTTCTTACTTAGATGTTGGTGAATTTCTGGCCTTTTGTTGTTGGGTTTAGGAGTCTTGTGGAAGTGTTTTGCTGTTGCATGTGGTGTTCGTTGATACCTCTGAAAATACCTACAAGCAACTGAAACATCACTGAATTTCTATGTGAATTTATGTTTTCCGTTCGGGATCTGAAACTTTTTTTTTTTCCTCCTGGAAGGATGCCAAAGTTTTGTTTTCATTTAGGTGTCTCAAACATGTTATATGCTACACAGGACCCAGTGAAACTTGGATTTTCATTTTGCTTCTGTGGTGGGTTTTCATTGTATATTTTCTTTGTACATTTTTTCCACAGTGTGTGACCCCAGGGTATTCAGGGAATCCAGCTGAACTTTCATGGCTGTATTGCCTTGCTCTTTTGGCTGAGGTAGTAACTCCCAGATTTGTTGGCAGACTCATTTGTCCCAGTCCTTGGGACTGTACTCTGGATGGAGTTTTTGGGGTGACAGCATTCCTGGCCAGGTATTTTAGTGTTCTGGGCATTCTGGAAGTGCCCGTGCAGGGACACAGTGAGACTTGCTTGTGTGTTCTTACCAGAGTGCAGCAGTAATTTAGATATAGCTGTGTTGATAAATCACCACAGGGGCAATCATTTCTCCTGCTTTCCTTTCAACTTCTGGAATTTTGGGTATAAAACCACTCTTCTATACTAAGGAAAGACAATGCCTTTTAGATCCATAGGTGCTGGCAGAGGTTACATTATTTCTGGGCCTTGTTATTTGCCCTGTGCAGCTAATTTGTAGGTAGATGCCATATGTAAAATCTCAAAATTGAGATTTGCAGTGTTGCCACTGTTCTTTCCGTTTTTAACTACAGCAATCACCGTTAATTTTTATCTCCTGACATGACTGTAGGTGTCCTTCATTTTATCTCAGATCATCCTATGCTGTTATCTTGTTCTTGGAGTTGCACAGTGAAGTCCTTCCATTCGTTTTGAATAAAATTGGTTTTTAAAAAGAAATCTCAGTGTTTTGGGTGTGGGCTTTTTTTGTTTGTTTGATTGTTTCAAATGAGTCAGGGCTAAGTGTTCCATTTTCTTCCCTTTCATTGCATATATGAATGTGCTTTATTTTCTTGTGCTGCCTCAAGGCTGTTAAGTGAAAAAAAAAAAGTGCCTTTTTTCCTTAAAATGTAAATGGTACTTCCTGGTGTTTCATTTTTCCTAATTTCCCTTCCATTCGTGTTTTTTCGCTGCTGTTGTGTTTTGCATGTACTTAATACAAATTTTCTTAAATCTTCCCTTTGCTTATTTTAGATGTTTTCTGCTTTCTGACTTAGTAGGCTTTTAGGGACTTTTTTCCTTTTTTCAGACATGGATGGCTAAACCCTCTCCCTGCTCTAGGCCAAGGCTGTTAACATTTTTATCAGAGTGCACCCAGCCCTTTGTGCTTGGGGGTGCAGGAAAAAGAAGAGGTGGAACTTGCATTGTGTACAGCCATGACTCAGTTTTTGGGTCAGTTCTGAAGGAAAAGCTCTGCTCCTTTCCTCCTTCATTCTCCAGCCTGGCATCCTGTTGTTGGGGCAACACCTCCAAAATGTGTCTGGAGCATCAGCCCGCTCTTCCAGGCAGGAATAGCGCAAGGAAAAGTGCAGTTTTTAAAGTGGTGCTGTTGCTCTCTGACTGTGGATATGCAACCCCTGGCTTAAGACACTGCTTTTGAAAAAATAAATTAAAAAAAAAATCCAAAAGCTCACCCCCATCCACTGTTTCTCATTTGCTGGCAGATTGCTCTGTGCTTTGTGCCAGAATGCATCTTTGGAGGCAAGCTCAGGTCAGTTGCTGTCATTCCACTGCCTCTGCTGGTTTTGGAGTGGGCACGATGAAGGTGTGGCTCACTGAACCCAGTGGAAAACTTCCCATGCTTTCAGTCAACTTTGGGCTCTGTCCAGGGTGTTCCTGGTGGAGCTGGGCTGCACCTTCATGCCAGGAGAGCTGTCTGGCAAGCTGGTTCTCCGACACCAACAGAAGCCCTGTGCACATGTGTTAATCCTGAGTGTTTTCCTTCAGGAAGTGCTAAATCTTGCACTCCAGCAAGTTTGCAGCAAGTGTAATGAAAGAATTTGGCGAGGGAGGAGGCAAAGAGTACACTGGGCCGTGCATGCTACCATTGTTCAAGGGTACGACTCACTGGAAAAATTCTCCAGATGGCTTTTTTAAATTCCTCTAAATGTCATAACTCTTTTAAGTGTAATGAAGCAATATACTGAAAAACTGCGAGGTGGCCAATGTGAAAGGTAGAATTTTCTTCTGGCTGTTCATGGTGACAGGGAAAGGTACTTGATTGTGCCTTTTTAGTTTTTGTGTGTGGGAATTGACATGGAAATATCTACTCCTGCAGTTTTCATATACCAGATTGCACAGGACTGTGTAAATAACCAATGGAAAGTCCGAAAGCTGGAATAATAGACACCAGATGATAGGAGGAGTAAAAACATCTGAAGTAGAGTAGATCTTGCAGACAACAGCAGAACTTCCTTCTCCTGAAAAGAATAGTTTTTAGACCTGTAGCTTTCTTAGCCATGGATATCTCTGGGACTTTGGCCAGGAACATTGGTGATGTGGTGGAAATTTTTGATCTTTTCTTCCTGAGGAGGAGAACAAGTGAGACACAAAGTAGACTTCAATACCCTAAGAGTAATTTGACTAGTACACATTAAAGAAAAAAGTAAACTAACCAAAAAAACCCAAACCTGTTTCAAATGCTATGAACTTTCTTTTTAGGCTGCCTTGGGCTTGCCAGAAGATGTGTCTAACTGTATTTTGAGCTTTTAGAATCACTGAACCTGGTAGCCCAGAGAAGTGAGTCAGCAAATCCCATCTGAGCCCTCAAGGTTCTGTTCCAAAGGAGAGTGAGCACACAGTTGCTGCCTTTGAGAGAGGAGAGACTTCTGCAGAGGGTTTACAGTTCTTCAGGGCTGTCCTCTGCCAAAGTAAAGGATGTGGGGAGCCTGCTTCAAGCACAAGGGAATGAAAGCCTTGACATTTAAACAGGTGGAGCTCACTGTGAGCCCTCCTGGTGAACAAACGTGCTGTGGAAGTGGTGGAAGCAAGGTGTGATAAATGCTGCGTTGTAACCCAGCCTCACTCAGCCCATGGGGCTTGGATAAGAAAAAGCAAAACCAAATTTCATTCATTTTACCAGAATCCTTCATGTCTCTGCCTTTCTCTTTGCTGTGTACACCTGGTGGTGAAGCCAGGAGACATTTACCTGCTGTGTCAGTTTTGTTTCGGGGTTTGGTTTGGTTTTTTTTATTGTCATTATTTGTTACTCATTTCTTGGGCATGTGTAAGCCTCGCCTGTGGTAGTGGGAAAAGGAAGCAAGCATTTTGCTCTTTTGAAGACAGGTGGAGAAGTCCCCACACTCAGTGTTGTATAGGCCTGTTTGCCTTTTGTTTCCCCATACTAATTGGTTGGAATGGATGGTGTTAGGTTCCCACAAATGCGTGTCTGTTAGGGAATTCTTGTATATCTAGCCTTGGGGAATTCAGCTTCATTTGGAAAATGAAGTACACATCAAAGCAGGAGGTGGCTGGTACAGTTTGTGTCCTGACTTCCCTCCCACCTCCCCCCTCTCCTAGCTTTTCTTCCCCCTTCTAGAAAGCTTAGGAAAAGAGCCTTTTGTCCTCTATTCAGGAAAATTGCTCTGAAATTCATCTGTGCTTTATTCATCTGCTTTGATTTGTGCCATTCATGGGCAGCTGTGGGTTATGTAGAACAAAGCAGATGAATTCCTAACCTCCACATCCAAGCAGTGTGTTGGGAAAGGTTCAACATCACCCTCCCTCCCCCCACACTCCTTTTTTGGGGTATCCAACCAACATATCACAGCTTTCAGTTTCACTACTGAGACATCTCTGGACTCTGTTCCTCCACATGCCATTAAAATGGTGTGGCAGAGTTCTGATGGCTTGTAGAAGGGATGTGTCTTTAGAGATCTCTTTTCTCGGTATAGCAAAACAGTGGTTTAAGTTTCCTTTACTGGAATTTATGATTAAACATCTTTTTTTTCCAATGATGATTTAATTTCTAACATCATCAGCATGAGTAGGGAAGAGTATCCATTTGTTTTCCTTTTTTCTTTTTTTTTTTCCCATATAGATAGATTATTTACATGTACCCTGTGCCTGATCTTCACCTTGTGTGAACTAGCATAAGTTATTTGAGAGGATCTGGTCTGATTTATGTACCAAAAACATAAAACATTTGGCAGTATGATTAAGGGCTTTGCCTTCAAAAATTAAGTGTCTTAAAATCAGGCTTCTTTTTTAGATTACTTTAATTTAAATGTGTCACTCCTTTTCTCCCTGAATCAGATCTAAAAAAGCATAATTTGTATTTCTCACCTTATAAATCGCAGAATACACATTAAATTAGATTTAGAAGTGTTGCACCTCTTAATCCCTTCAGAAAGCAGGATTAGTTTCATAACCAACAGCTTGGTCAACCCCCTCCAAAAGCCAGTACGTTCTGGAGCAGGCGTCATCAAACCTTTTTTAGATTTGTTGATCCACCTGGAATAACAACTTCGCTCTGTTTCCCTCCAGACTCTTCCTACTCGGAGCCTCCTGATGTTCAGCAGCAGTTGAACCACTACCAGTCTGCAGCTTTGGCCAGGAACAACAACAACATCAGCCCAATCCCACTCTCCGGGAGTGCTGCAGGAGTGGAGAAAGCGGAAGCCATCCTTAACTGTGAATTTTGCGAATTCTCTTCGGGCTACATACAGAGCATCCGGCGCCACTACCGCGACAAGCACGGAGGGAAAAAGCTCTTCAAGTGCAAAGATTGTTCCTTTTATACAGGCTTTAAGTAAGTACTGTGCTGAACAGATGAACTGAACTCGTAAGGGTTTTTTTTTTTTAGAGCTTGAAAAGACTTCTGAGGTCTTTGATGGCTAACAAGAACATGGCCACTGCTGACCAGGGAGAGGGGCGTAGGAATTGCCATGCCAGATCACAGCAGTAGCCATGTAATCCATTTTCTTCTCTCCTGCAACAGCCGGTACCATCTGCTGCAGAAAACAGCACAGTAAGCCCTTGCAGTAGGTTTCAGAATCATGGAATTGTTTAGGATGGAAAAGACCCTTAAGATCATCAAGTTAACCATTAACCCAGCGCTGCCAAGCTCGACATTAAATCTTAGTGACACATCTGCACGTCTTCTAAATCCCTCCAGGGGCAGTGACTCAACCCTTCTCTGGGCAGCCTGTTCCCATGCCTGACAACCCTTTCTGGGAAGAAGTTTTTCCTTAAATCCAATCCAGATCTCCTCTGGTGCAACTTGAGGCCGGCAGGTTCACAACATCCCCGTTGTCCACTTGGCATGATCCTTCTTGCAAAAGTCATAAACTCTACTTTTTCCCCCAAGTTCCAGACACATCTCTCTGTTCAGCCAGGCCAGTCTCATCTTTTGGCACATGGGGTCAATCTGCTCTTTCACCTTTAGGATTTTCTCCTTGGGGAACATCCAGTGTTCTGGATTCCTTTGTCCTGCAGGATGCCCTCTCAGGGAACTTTCTCGACTAGTCCCTTAACCATGCCAAAGTCTGCCCTCTGAAAGTCCAAGGTGGTAGTTCTGCTGCACCCCTCCTTAATTCTCTGAGATTCTCCGAGAAGCAAAAACTATCATTTCATAATCCCTTTGTCCTTAAGTGTGAAAATTTTCTCTGCAGAAATAATGTAATTTCCACATGCAACCAGCATGAAACATGGGACAATCAAGTGTCCAGCAGCGACAGAGGAATTTATATCACCTTACTGAAGAAACCCTTCTCATGTAATTTTATTTTCCCCCCAATCTTTCTATCTTAAATGATAGAAAGATGCTATTCTGTAGCATATCTGATAGCATACAGAGACATTTCAGAAAATCCAATTATTTAAATTTAAAGGCTCGGTGCCTTATGTGTCTGTTCGCATGCGTGTATGTTTTTAGCTGCTCTTCTGTAAGAAAAGAGAAAAAGGCACCTGTGCAGTTCATCATTTCCTCCTGATGTGCTTGGCCCTCGAGCATAACACCCTCTGCTGACATTTGAGGTCTTAAACTTGTTAAGAGTGACAGTAAAGTGCAGGACTGGATCAAGGGAAGGAGTTCTGTTGAAGAAAATGTTGAGCACAAACCTGAGAGAATCCACATGGGAGCATCCTCTAGTTACGTGTCTCTACCTTTTGTTGATTCGTCTTTGCTCTCCCCATGTTAAAACTTGCTGCTTGTGTTTAGTATCCTGATTGCCTTCTGTCTTAAATACTACCAGAAATTTACAGGTACAACCTGTCTGTGTCTTGCAAGTGCCATTTTGTTTCACTTTGTTATTATGAAATAAATCAGGAAGCATTTAAACATGTTCATAGCAGTATATTTCCTGTCTTAAAAAAGGGGAGGAGCAGGAAAAAAAAACACCCAAAAACATACCAATCCCCTCTTCAAGACATCCTAGAAACTTAAAAGCATGAGAGCAGTGACCAAAGTTGATAGAAATATACTTGCAGAATTCAGTGATTGCTGGATTGGGTCCAGAGGCACTTTTTACTCTAGTTCAATGTGTCAAGCCCCTTAGCTTTTGCAAGGTTTGTCATTGCTTTAGGAAAAAATTAGCAAGTTTAGAGACAGCTCTGATTTCAGTAGTTGGGCTTGTGGTTAATGGATGTACAGTTAATTTCTTCTGTTATGCCTATCTCTTGCAACTTCTACGTATACAGCCATTGTAATTCCAGTATGAAATTTTTGGTTCAAAAGTACTGTGAAGCATTTATTCATTCTTCCACACTAATAAATACAGTATTCTAAGTCTTGGGCTTTCAGATCGTTACAACTGATGCCTTGACAGTTAAACCACTCAGTGCCAAACTCACTAAATCCTTTGGTACCCACAATCTAAACAGTTTATCTAGTTAGGTTAAGATGGTTGTTTCCTGTCTGAAATAAGTTTGTCCTCCCCTCTGCAAGTCCAGAACAGTTGACAGATTTTGTTCAACTTGCTGAAAATTTAACGTTCGCTGGAGAAAGCACACAGAACATTTCAGCCTGAAGACAGATAATGAGCATGAAGGATGGGAATTCTTTTGCTATCTTAACTATAGCAATGTGACTATATGGAGCAGCCCATGCAGCAGAATATCTTGTCACAACGAGTGCTTGTTGCTTTGAGGTTAGGAGCCTGCAGATTCCTCTGCTCACGTGTCACTCATGTGAGCAGCCCCTCTGCAGGGCCGTGCGGACAGGTCTGAGTGGCATCTGCTCCTTTTTACACCACACATCCCTTTTAGAGCTGTGACACCTCGCTGCTCCCCTCCTGACTGCTGCCATTGTCTCCCTCCTCTCTCACAGATCTGCTTTTACTATGCACGTGGAGGCCGGGCATTCGGCAGTCCCCGAGGAAGGACCCAAAGACCTTCGCTGCCCTCTTTGTCTCTACCACACCAAATACAAACGCAACATGATTGACCACATAGTCCTGCACAGAGGTAACAGCGTCCGTGTCCGTGTCTGCAGCCACTGAGGGGAATGCTGGACAGGGCCCTGGTCTGCTTTCATTAAATATTTCAGACTGGTTCCGTTAAATTTTTCCTCTCTCTGTACGTGAGGACGGATACGTTGAAGGAGTCACTTGCCCTTGATTGTCTTTTTGTTTCATGTCTATAAGATGCATCTGATTTATTTCCTGTAAAATTCGAAGTTTGCCAGTGCTGAAACAGGGCAGATTTGGGATAGTTTTTAAGCTCCTCAAGGGAGGTGAAAAACCATCAAACACCTGTTAGCAAGAGTTGCCCTAATTTGCAACTTTGATCTAGGCCAGAGTTGTGCCCTGCCCATGTTCTTGTTATCTTAAAGGCCTTGCGATCATAAACTCACCCAAAAGGTTTATCAGCTAACCATAGAGGCGTCAAAACATCCCTTGATAAATTCCTTGAGTATTTTCTCCTCAGTGTTCTTAGGAACAAGCTAATTATCTCGTTTTTTGCTTTACTGTAAGACTCCTTTTCTGTCTATACCTCTCTATTTTTAATTTTTTTTTTTAAGCCTGCTAGAAGTGGGAGTAGGAATTTCTATATTCTATTAACTGTGGGCTTGGTGGCTCAGAAGAGACAGCAGTTTGGGCTCTCTGGGCTGGGATTCCTGCCCACAGCTATCACACTTGATGCTTGTGGATGGTCTGTTGGCTGCCGAAATCCAAACCCATGTGTTGGGATGGCACTCTGCCTGCCTGCAGGTTGGGCAGAGTTTCACAGTGGGGTACTGGTGGTGAGCAAACACAGGTTTTGCATGCCATCTTTTTCCTGGAGGAGATTCTGGTGTGACAAGTGCTGTTGTAATTCCTCGTAGCATACCACTTCTCAGTGCTGGTAGCTTGAAGTCCTTCTTGTACCAGCACAGTGAGCTTGGCAGAATAGGGATTTCTTTCTGCTAGCAGGGCTGCTCTGAGGGAACATCTGGGAAATGACCTGTCAGTGATTCAGAAAGCACATAACAAAGCTGACATATTTGGTTGCAAGGGTTTTGCCAATGCTTTGGCTTTTACTTCCTGTCTTTGAAGGTGTTGCTGTGTCAGATTTTGCCCAGTTTTCTTCATTTCATGGCCATGCCAGGGCTCCAGCAGACAATGCCAGACCTTTAAAACAGAGGGATCTGGATGGCTTTAGGGTATTTTCCATCATGTGTAGGTTTGATATTGGGAATGTCCAGTTGCAGAAGTGGAAGAGCACTTCATGAGCTTAAGCAGCTCTACTGCTTGTGCAGAACTGTTTCTGACCAGTTGAAAGGAGGTTGTCACCTCCTGGGTGAGTGAAACTGTGGATCTTTTCTTCTGTAGAACTTGCTTCAGTTGCACAAACCAACCTCAAAGAGTTTTTGCTGCTGAAACAAACCTTATGGCAAAAGGACATAATGGTCTATGCACCACAGTGCTGGAGGGAGAAAAAGCAGAGTAAAGGAAGTTTTAATGCAAGTGGGATTATAGCTGATAAAGAGTCTCACAGGCCACAGAAGGGTTTTCTTTGGCATCACGTATCCAGGGTTCATACTTTAGAGTGATTTCTGGTGCATATATCCAGCTAAAAATCAGCCCTCTGCTGTTGTGTTTAATTGTGTGGCAGCTGAAGCAGATGGTTTTGACAAGATTTAATGTGCACTGAAAAAGAGACTGAGGGATAGTCAATGTAGTCTGAGATAGCCTTCCTGTTTTATGGCCATTGCATTGGCAAAGCAAGGGCATAACCCTGAGCTGTGGCCCAAGAAAATTAGTTTTGAGGTAGATGGAGTGGTGCAGTATGTAAAATCAGGAGTGAGGGATTCGATCCATTCATAGTTAATGTTCCTTTTGTGCAAAAGGCATGTTTACAGATGCATGACTCTTACATTACTTCCAATTTGCTGCACCCCTAATCCTTGGTGAAGCAGCATGTGCTTGAAATGGAGAATATATTTGCCTCCTAATGAGTGGCTACAGAGGCTGAATTTCACAGGGTGAAAGCAATATCAGCTAGAAGCCTGAATGCCTAGTGAGAAAAAAAATAAGGCAAGGAATTTTCTTTCCATGAAGAAGGAGAGGTTCCAAGAGCTTCTCTGATGTACCACCTGCCCCTGGTTAGTGCCAGGGCAGTTCAGCCTCCCTCCTGTGGGTACAGATGGAGCACAGACTCTTTAAGGTGGCCTGTCCCAGGGGGCTGACACAGCCAGAGGCTGCTGCAGGTCAGTGAGGAGAAGTTTGGCTCTCTAGTTCTTCCTGGTCTTTATGACAGGCAAGAGGAGACAGGGAATTCCTGATCTAGCAGCATGTTAGCCTTTAATTTAGGCTGGACAATACAATTAGTGCGTCACATAATCAGTTGGGTTGGAAAAGAGCTCTGAGACCATCGAATCCAACCTGTGACCAATCCCCACCTTGTCCCCAGCCCAGGGCACTGAGTGCCACCTCCAGGTGCTCCTTGGACACCTCCAGGGATGGGGACTCCAAACCTCCCTGGGCAGCCCCTTCCAATGCCTGACCACCTTTTCTCCTGATGTTTTCCTTTCCAGTAGCATTCCCCTCATGCATTTTGAAGTATATTGGTGTTTTTCCAGGGCTGAATCCAACTTACCAAGTTCACTGTTGGCTATACTTTTAAATCCTTGGGAATTTTTCTTCCTTATCCTTCCCATAAAGAACTAGTGATTTTCCTTTTTCCATGTAAGAGAATGGCACCCATATGTTTTGAATAGTAACCTTTAAGATAAATTTTCAAATGTACTCACCTCCCCAAAGGCTTCCTTGCTGCAGATCTTGGTTTCTTGCACATGCTTTTTTCTGCCATTTTCCATTGTACATACAGCTTCACAGATACTTGTAGTGCCCTTGTGCAGTGCTTGCTTTTGACTACTGGAATACAAATGCTCCTTGTTCTGTGAGTGTAGTTTGGATATCCAGGCAAAAATGTATATTTTCAAAACCCAAGATGACCAAGTAATTGGTCTGTGTCTAGATAATAGGACTGCATTTTTTTTTGTTTACCTTTGAGGGAAGGAATTGAGTTATGTATGCTTTAGTATGCTGCTGAACAAAGATTTCTCCTTACAACTAAGGACTAATAGAGTCCTGAGCTCTCTTGTGCCTTGAGCAAAAAAAGTATGTCTGCTTTGAGTTATAGTACTGATAATAGTTAGTTACTAATGTCCTTTCAGTTAATTCCCTGATACAATTAGCCTGAATATTCCAGTCTAGTGGAAGGATTGGATTTCTTAAATCAAGATGAAGCTTTTGTAAGGTGTTTTATTTTGTTGTTAATTTTTTAATTACCACTCTCGAAAAATTGTTCTACGAGTCAGGACACCTTTTTGGAAGGTGTCTTTGGTTAGACACAGATGAGCTTTGAAGAAATCTCACAGGGGTAAATAAGCTACCTCTTAAATTTTTGTGTGGGGCTTTATGGTTTGCTGCAATTCTGTTGGTTGTCCAGACATGATAAGTGCATTCTAAATGAGTAATTAAATAAACAGGGATTTGCAGGGGCAAGCTGGAGGTGAGAGCATCACTTTAAGAAATGTAACGTTCCAGCTCCAGGTAGCTCTGCAAGTTCCAAAATCATAGCTTGGAGGAAGCTCACTGACATGAACACATCATGTAAAAGTTACAAATCATTCCCTGAAATTGAAATCTTTCAGTCTAGAGTTGATATTTGTGTCTATTTCGCTCTTCTCTTGCTGTGTTGCCTTTCGTTTGGGGACTCTGTGTGTGTGGTTGTGAGGTAATAGGTTTAGTTCATGTGAATAAGAGAATGCTGCTTTACTTGAGGCTGGTAGATTCAAAGTTTTATACCATCACATATTTTAGCGTTTTTAATCTGTGGCAGGTGTTAGAGAAAAGTGAATATTAAAATATTTTAATTAGTATTTCTGGTTTTGAAAATTTCACTTGGCTTTTTTGCTTCTGAAACCGGCTGTGTCACTTACTTCTGAGAGTCCAAAAGCATGCAGCTGCAACAACCTTGTAAAAAGTTTTTCTAGTGATCTCAGCAGCACAGCTTTAAATTCTGCTGTGTCTTAAACCCTATTCTCCCCTCCCCTGTTTCCACCCTCAATGGCCACTATTTGGTTTCTTCATAGTTAGAGAAGCTGTTGTTGGTGCAGAGAAGAATCATAAGTCTTTGGGTGTTTGTTTTCTTTTTTTTCTTTTTTGGTTAAGGCATAGCCTTGGGGAAAACTTCAAAAAGAGGAAGTTAGGAGATAGATAAGTTTTGTGCTCAGGAAGAAGCTAGGCAGGATGGAATATTTTGTTGAGCTGTAGAAGAAAAGTCTTGCTGTAAAGGGAGTGTGTGTTTCTGTAGTTGTGTTTGGATGTAATTTTACCCTCCTCACTAGAAGAAAGGGTCCGTTGGCTCAGATCCATATGTGCACTGCCACGTCTCACATTTCTTCAGCCTTCATCTCTACCATAAGAGATTCAGGCCTTTTTTTTTTTCTCCTGTCCTTGGGGATGAGCCTGGATGAGGAAGATCAAAAAACCCATCCTTTAGTATGCATACTAAAGGATGCATGTTCCTCCTCCATGAGGAGGAGCAGTGCTAAGTTTCAAGTGTTCTAGCTCAAAATGCCAGTTTGAGTAACAAAAGCCTTAATGAGGATCTGCTGGTGACCCTCAGCTGAACAGTCAGATTTGGGGTTTCTCTTGTGTGCACAGCGTGGAGGGAACCACAGTGGATGAGTGCTGAGGCACATCGGATTCTGGCTGTGTCAAATGACCAAAATTAATTGCTGCTCTGTTAAACATCACTGCTTTGTTAGAGGGAGTGCAGAGCTTAAAAACTCAGCAAGAGCATTTTCAGTACATCATGTGTGCAGGGTTTGGGCTTTCTGAAAGCTCTGGGTACGTCAGGAAGTTTCTGCTGCAGGCTGAACTCACACAGCCTTTTTCCAGGGAGCAGTGCTGCCTTGCTCACCTTCTCAGTCCCCAGAGGGCAGGTTTGGGTGTGATGATGAGGACACCAGCTCCAATTTGTGCAGAGCCAGCAGTGTGTGACACTTTGGGAAGCACACCCTGCAGCTCCCCTGTTTATTACTTTTCTAGAAGCAGTTCCCCGCTGCTGTCAAGTACTGAACAAAAACACCCTTGTGGTCTTGGCTGATTTATGGCTGGTTTTGCATTCCAAGGCTCTGCTCCTCTGACTCATGGAGTCTCACTTGGCCCAAAACCTTCCATACCCATCCTCTTCACCCCATCACCAGTCACAGAGCACACCTGCCTTTGGAGCTTTGGGAGATTAACCCTGCCCTGGCAGGCAGGACTGTTTTCCCGGTGTTGTTGAGTGAGTGTTGTGCTGTCCCCACAGAGGAGAGGGTCGTTCCCATTGAAGTCTGCCGTTCCAAGCTGTCCAAGTACCTGCAGGGAGTTGTTTTCCGCTGTGACAAGTGTACCTTTACCTGCTCCAGTGACGAGAGCTTGCAGCAGCACATAGAGAAGCACAATGAACTGAAACCTTACAAATGCCAGCTCTGCTACTATGAGACCAAACACACAGAGGAGCTGGATGCTCACCTTCGAGATGAGCACAAGGTAAGACCCAATTAGCTTTAATTTGTGGCAACTTGGCCTCTGCAAATACTGAATTGATTTGTTTGTGTGTCTGACTAGCCAACCTGACACTGGGGTTATTTTTTCCTCTCTCTCCCCGAATCTGAAAATTAATCCCATGTTGTGCTTCTCTTTCTCATTTTTGTCTTTATTTATCTTTTTTTTTTCCCTTCAGAAATTGAAAAATAATCGTTTCTGAAGCTGTTCAGATTGATCAGAATTGACAAACTGCTGCATGCAGAGTGTTATTATCTGGAAAAGGCTCTTGTGTGTGCTGCCTTTATCTAAAAGGGGTTGGGGAAAGATTCGTGGGACAATACCAAGGCAGTGTGATTCAGCCCCTGTAAAAGGCAGGAGATTCCAAACACAGGATTGCTCTGGTAACTTCAGCAGCCTGACATGCCACACATATTTTAATAACAAAGAGGTCTATACATCCCCTTCTACCTTTAACAACGGAAAGATAAACAGCAAGTCTAACCAGGTCCTCAATTAAGACTGCTTTGGAGTTTTTGTGGATTACCTGAGTGCAAACCAGGTCCAGTCTTTGAGAAGTCATTAAAAGCTTTCCACAGACTGTTGGATTTGAATTTCTGTACCTGAGAAATGTTTAAGTTCTAGAACTGAGATGTGTTTTGGAATTATTTCCTAGAGTGCTTCCTTGGCAGGTTTCCAGGGAAGGCAGCTATGTGCCTTCCCCTCTTGGAACTTAGCTGCCTAAGGTCCTCACTAAAAGCTTCACTGACTTTTTCTTAAAGCCAAATATATATGGTAGGTATTAGCAGCAGAAGTCCCAGAAAAAAAATAGTTTTCATGCTCAAAAAATATTTGGCTATCTTAAGAAACCAAACTTTGCTAATTAATGTTGGCATGCTAGGCTCCTCTGCCATCTTTATTACTTCTGGAGAGTCTTCTGCGATTGAAATGGTGCAGAAGGAGTTCCAAGCCTCCTGGGCATCACAGCAAAGTGTCTGCTGTATCCAGAAGAATCTATTGCTTGGGGTTTTTTGACCCAGTGCATCAGACTGGGATGATTATTCCCTTAACTTAGCTCTCCTTTCTGATCTGGGCCTGCAATGGTGGTGCTGGTAGTTTAAGGTATCGTTTTCCCTTTTTTCTGTGGGTAAATTATACCTCTCCAATTTGTGTCTTAAGTTCTGGGCTCAGATACTACCCAGGTTGTATATTGCACTTTAAAAAAACTCTTAAAAAACAGTTCCTTTACGTGAGCTGAGTTGAATCAAGTGCCTTGCATGTGGTCTTGTTTGTTTAAACCTCTGTGAGTGATGTGTTAAGTTAGAGAACCTTATCACAACTGTCTGTAACCCGGCACTAGGAATCTTCACACCTCTATATTCAGGATACTTTGCTGTTTGTGTGTATCCTACAGCCTGCATCACATCCTCCTTGGGATCATTCACATTTCCTTTCCCACAGAGGGGTAAAAAGCAGTCAGTGGGTGTTGATATTTCATTCAGCCTCTTGCAGGACGCGTTGTACTGCGCTCACTGCTCCGTCTCCATCCCCTCTGCCGGCGTGGCTCAGTGCCTGTGCTGCTGGAGGGCTGTCTCTCTGCATGAAAGATGAATCCAAAACCCTTCCCAGCAGTGATCAATGAGCTCAGAGGGCGCTTGTCATGCAGCAAGTATTAGCCTTAGTGTCCTGGTCACGCTCCACGCTCTCCGCCTCCACTGTAAATCTGGGCTGCTGCTCCGCTGTTCCTGTTGGATGTGGCGCAGTTCCTGACTCCTGTGCCCTGAGCTGCTCCTTTCATACTGCTGCTGTGAGCTGTTAAGTAGCTGGTGCATTTCACCCCAGGGTTAGATGAATTTGACTGCTGGGTGAAGTGTTCCCATTATAGTCTGCGTATCAGTTTGCAAAGCACTTTGCAGCCCGGCGTAATGAAAATTAATCTGTTATTAATGAGTGAGAGTGTATGTGCCACACAGCAGCCGTGTGCTTAGTGAAAAAAAGAACCATCCTTTCATGAATAAAGCTGAATGAACCCGTCACAGAGAGTTTCCCTTCAGCGTGGATGTGTGGTAGCAGTGTTTGATCACAGTGGTTGAATAATGCCATAAAAATGAGGATACGACTCGATGTTCTACATTTCTTGGATGAAGAAATGAGGAGGGTTTACCCAATCTAATTAATTTCCAAAAAACAGAAATGCAGAATAAACAGCAATGGAATAATCGTTGCCCCTGGAAGTAAATGAGTGTTAATTTGATTATGGGGACTGCATGTCACTTCAAGCTGAGCAAGCTTTAGGGTGTATTCAGATTTGTTTTGCATTTGTGGCCATTTTTCTGGCTGGTTGGTGATTGTGCTGGGTGCTAACAGAAGTGTTTCTTTCAAAGGTGAGTCGTAATTTTGAGCTGGTTGGACGGGTTAACTTGGACCAGTTGGAACAAATGAAAGGGAAAACAGAGAGCTCTAGCAGTGATGAAGAAGAAAAAGAAGAAGAGTTAAGCCCCAAGGCTCAAGAGAGAGGTCAGTGCAGCTCTTTGATGTGCTGGGGGGGTTTGTGTTGGATTTTTTTTTGGGCACTGCGACCTGCCTCACTAGTCCAGCCATGCCAGGTCAGCTGTTGAGTGGGCAGCGCATACCTGCAGAAACAGTAACAGCTCCTGTGAGAATCTTGTGTTTCTAATCCTCCTTACAAGTTTTCTGTCTATTCAGAGGGAATACCTACTATGAGAAAGCACAGATAGCATCTGTGACTAATCTGCCTGCTCAGATACCATCTATAAGGGCTTAGAAAACTACGTAAGTGTATTTTAGCGGCTTGTCAGATTTTCTGTTTTGGTAACCAGCTTCTAGCTTTCATTTGACATTGTCCAAGTGAGGGATGCTTTATGGGCTGTTATTTCTCTCTCTGCCCAGCATTCTTTGTCAGACAGTCAGTCCTGTTTGCATTTGCTGCAGTTGGCAGCTCCAGGGCCAGGGTACATCCATGCCCACCTGTCTGTACCATTTTATATTTAAATATGTGCCTAGGTTTGTGTCAAAGAATAATCCCACTGACTTCAACAAAGAAGCTAGACCATATACTTTGGTTTGGTTGAATTTATATCAGCAGAGAAAAAGTAAGTTCTCTGATAATTAAATCAAGGGTTTCCTTTCCAAGAGCTTTCTCCCATGAAAGGCAAGTTATTCCAGTATCTGGTGTAACTGCGTTTTGTCTGATACAACAATGCATCATTCAGATGCAACAACTCTTTAATAGCTTTAATCCCCTCATGGTTTGAAGGACAGTCCACCTAGTTTTTGTTGCTGACAACTCCACTTAGCCAAGTTCTGTATTTCAGCTAAAGTACTTCACCTAAAGGTACACCACCATGTTTGGTGAACATTTTCCTCCTGATTTTTTAACTTTCAAACTCACTCAAGAGCTTTTCACAAAAAGAAAAGGTGTCTCTGTGCATGTTTTGAGGCATTGAAAAATTCCCATTTCTGGATTCATGGGTAGTTTACAGAACTAGAGGGGTTCAGATCATGCTTCTTACCTTTTAATAGCAAGACCCCAGCATCCTGGGTTTTATTTTGTGTCTCTGCAGTGTGAATTCAGTTTGTGCTTATCGGCAGCAGTTAGTGATGGCTTTTAACTTAATTGAGAATGCAAGCCAATTGGATAGGGAGCCATTTGTGTTTTAATGAAAAATATCCTACACAAGGTCTCAGGCAGAGCAGCAGAAAAATCAGAGGAGAGATGTCAGGTCCACGTGCATTTCAGAGTTCAGCATTTCCTGGGGACAGCTCTGGCCCTCTCGGCTTCATGGCTGGAGCTGTAATTGTGTCATGATTTGACTGAAGCAGCAGCTCACCTCAGCTGCAGAGGCAGCAGGCTGATTTGTGTCGTGTATAGACCCACAGCTAGCAGGGGGTGAGGAGTCAAGCTGTCCTTGTGAGGATTACCCTAGCATTACACACAGGCACAGGTGCTAAGGTGACCTTGGAGGCTCTGGTGCCCGGACCTAGGAGAAGAAAGTGCTTTCTGCCAAGCCTCACAGATCCCTGCAAATGTGCCACAGGCAAGGGGGGCAGCACAAGGTGAAGTTCATTGTTTAAATTGGCTTTAATTTACACCCTGGAAGTATAAAAACATCACCTTCCTTGCTGGAGTTTTGCATGTGCAAGGGTTAATAGATGTGCTCTCCTCATGTTTCAGAGTTAAGCAAGGCAGTGTCTTGATGATTTTGTACTTTTTTTTTTTCCACCTCTGTCTCTGTTTTCTTTAATCTGTGATTGGCTAAAATGATTTCTGCATGCTTGTTTGGATGACTAGCCTAAAAAAATCAGGTGTATTTACAGGTTTGTTTTGCAACATTTGTTTCTTCTCTGGCCTGTAGGGTTGATGTTTCACCATTGTTTTTTTGGGCCTTTTTTGTCCTTTTCAATCTCATTTGTAATAGATTATAGTAAAATAGATAGAAAAGGCAGAAAACATTTATGCCTACTACAACAAGGATATTAGAAAAGATCCAGTTGTATTGATTGTGTTTTTCTAGGTGAGTTGTGTGAATTACCACTCTTAAGGCACAAGATTTTCGAAAAATGTCCCAGTGAGACAGGAGCTGAAGGATGCTAGGCTGCATGCTGGCATCTCCCTAGGCATTTTCAGAAGATCCTTCTGACACAGAAATGGTTTCTCCTGGTAGCAGAGGGCCAGACTGGTGGTTTCAGACAGAGCCTGTCGCAGTGGAAAATGCTGTCACAGCTTTCAAACCACATCAAATTGTGCCGTTCTGGGTGCTGCTGGGGTGAATCTGGCAATTCTAGCCTTTGTGGTGCTAGCAGGAAGTGGGATTTGCTGAGAGGGTGCTCCAAGTATCTGTCTGAGGTCTGTGACTTTGGGGGAATTGGGATTTCTTCCCTGTATTCTCCCCTTTGACTTGAGCTGCTCTGTGCAGTACTGAAGGTGCATATAAGAACTTGTGGCTTCTTCAAATGGGCTGTTGGACCAAACAAAGGCCATTGTCCATGTGGACAGCCAGAGCTGGGCAGCAGAGCTGAACTGCACTCTTGGATGGGACAGGTGATTTGTTTGTGGTGAAGGATGCAGTATAAAAGGAGATGTGTGGGGAAAAATGAAGTGTCTGGCACAGACCATGACAAGAGCAGCTTTCCCAGGTAGAACTGTGTCTCAGAGAGGCTGATACTGATCTTTATGTCTTGGTTTTAGCAGATCAAGAGGTGTTTTTCCATAATAGGCAAAACTTAAAAACGTCTGTGAGTGTTTGTATGTGTGACAGAGCAAAACCACAGAGAGGTCAGGCGTGTGTGCAATCTGTTACTTCTCCTCTGCAGGACCCAGAGAAGAGCAGCTTCTGGTAATCCTTTAGGGAAGCAGCCCAAATTCACATCTCTGGAGGCAGAAGTTACTGGAGAGTAGGATGAATAAGACAGTGTTGTCTGAAGAGGTGGTGGATTCACTAGAGTAACACTTGCTAAACTTAATGGGGGTATAAATTTGCAGGTATAAATTATGGACTGGCTTGGGTTAGAAGAGCCCTTTAAAGAGCATCCAGTCTCAGCCCCTGCAGTGGGCAGGGTCACCTTCCACACTCCCAGGTTGCTCCAAGCCCCATCCACAGCTATGCTCTTACACAGAACAGCAGCATTTGCCTCTAAAACTATTACCCACCAAAAATACTTATCCCTCTGACTAGTCTATGTGTTGCAGTGTGTTTATACATTTGTGCCATGCTTAAGGTGTTAAAAATCCAGATGCAAACTGAGCTGGTGGCATTTGCTTGCATTCTGGTGTTCCCTGACACAGCAGCTTCATGATATTTAACTACACAATAAATAATCCCCCAACAATAAGAAATACAAGGTGGATTTTTTTCCTTTCATGGGAAGAGGCCAAAGAATTGTGTCAAGAATTATTCTGTATAAAACTGAAGTAAAGGTTAACTACTGAGAAGTGTGTCACGAAAATGCATTTGCAGGACTTAGGTGTGGATAATAGGGAATGTGTGAGCAATTTTGAGTTCGCAGACTGATCCTGAATAGAGTAAGTCTGAAAGTGAAGAAATCAAGTGAGCAGAGATCAGAACCAAAATTAAGCAAAATCCCTTTTCTTTTATTATGTAGTTCAGGAGGAGTCAGAAAGACATTCTGTTGATTTCTTGCTTAAGATAATCCCTGCTAAGGAATTAATGTTCTGAGCAGATGGTGCTGTCTCATTTCCAGCAAAAGAATCAAGTGAGATAGTTCATGCAATTATTTTCAATGGCTTGTGCAGTGATCTTCTTAATTTGTGAGAAAATGTTTCATCTTTTGTCAGAGCAGGCTGTGTTCACATGGAACTTGGCTTTCAGGAATGTCATTCCCTGAGCTGCCAGTGACTTCACTCATATTACAAGGTGCTCGACACTTCTGCAAATGAGGCCCCAAGCACTTTGTATAAAAGATTAGGATGAGCATGAAACACCTATGCAGTTAAGATGCAGGACTTAATCCATGAGGCTTCATGATCTATTACAAGAACCGTGTGTTAAATGTACCAAATCCTTGTGTCTCCTAAAATTTGTACTACCAGTTCCAAAATTATAGACAGACTTTGAGTGGGGTTTTTTGATTTTGCTTTCCTAAGCTTTGCAGTTTTGGTTTAGAATTTAAATTCCACGGTGTCTTCATTTGTTGAGATACAGGAGCAGGAACTAGTAACTTGTCACCCTTACTTGCAGAGATGCTTTAAGACCTAGGGTGGGATTTGTCACTTGCAGTGTCACTTTTCCTTCCAGGAGCTGCATTTCCCCAGTTATTTGGCAAGAAAGTCCTTCTGCTCCTCTGGAATGAGAGGCACAGCAGAGGGGACTGGAGTAGGATCACAGTGGTCCCTTCTTGCCCTGGCATTTCCAAGTTGACAGGCTGTGCTGTCTTTTTCCAGACCCCATGATGTTTCCTGACAGCAGCGCTCCAGAGAAACGTTTTCCGTGTGAGTTCTGCGGCCGGTCCTTCACCGAGGGCTCTGAGTGGGAGCGGCACGTGCTGAGGCATGGCATGTAAGTTGGTTTGTGTTCCCTTGCCAAGCGGCCCAAGGTGTCAGTAGACCTCTGTATATTCCCCCCACCCCATCCCTGCCCTCCCAAAAAGCTGCAGTAAATGCAAACGCAGTTCTGAGAAGACAGAGTTTGTCTTTGGATAGTCATCGAATGTCTCTGTGTCCTTTTTAACTCTACTGCCCAGGGTGGCTGTAAACCATAGAGTTTAACTGTGATTCTAAAACTTAAGGTTGTCCCTAGGTGAATGCCTCTTGGCCAGGATTAACTTCCCCTAAGTGTGCTGTTGATTTTTTAAAGAAATTTCTCCTGTCTACGGCAGTTTGCACACTATGGGATGATACACATCACAGATAGGAATCTCTGGAGCAATCTGTTTCCTTCTTTTGATGTAGATCTCATTGGTAACAGAGATCTACATTTCTAGCCAGAGTTTCTTGAAGAAGTAGATCTCATTCGAGGCTGCTGACATGTGGGAAGCATCTGAATACAATAGTGCAGGTTAACTGCGATGGGATGAGAAACAATAACTTTTCTTACCCTTAAGAGAATGTAAGTCTGAACATAAGTACTTGAAATGCTGCAACTTATGAAAAGGTTTATTGGATTTTATTAGCTCTTTGGGAAAAGTACTCCTTTCCTGTGCCTTTGCTTGGTGCCTGCTGAGTCTTGTTTACAAGGGACTGGGGAGATGGGAATAAACTTCAAGTGCCACAGTTTGAGTTCTTCCTTCTGATCCCAAATCTGTCCCAGTGCAGAACAAACAGAGATTGGGTTTCAGGGCTAGAATATCCCACCAGCAACTTCATTCCTCTGCCTCTCCTTTGGAGCCGGTGGCATGGCATGGCTGCCTTTTTTGGGAAGTGATCTGCTGCTGTCCCTCATGTGACAGGCACGGGCTGGCTTTGCTGTGCTCCGTGCCCGACCGTCGGTGCTTTCCACAGGGCGCTGAACGAGAGCAAGCACAGGAGCGGCGAGGACAGCCAGCCCAAGGAGGATGTGGAGGAGACGGCCAGCACGCTGCCGGAAGAGAAGGAGGACATTGAGACCATGGTGGTGGACTACTCCCACGGCGGGGAAACAGCCGTCAGCATGGTGGCTGCTGACCAACCTCTCCTGGACACCCCGGAGGCCAAGAGCGAATAAGTGTGTTTGGTGTGGTTCTAATCGACAGTACTTGAACAGTGATGAGCAGGGCAGGGCAGGGCGGGGCGGGCAGAAGGAAGAAATAAAGCTGCTTTTAGGACTGAATGATCTATTTTCAAAGCACTGGTACCTGTGTGAGTGTGTGTATATTAAAGTTATTTAAGTGATGGAATAAGTGACTCCATTACATCACTGCATCTTTTTTTTTCCCCTCCTGGATCTGACAATGGGAAGTTACGTTCATCTTTGGACTAATGAAGCAACTCCCCGTGTTTTTCCTACATTACACATCATGCTTTGCAGTGGAGACTTCGATTGTTTTATGAGTGGAAGCGTCGTGAGCGTGGAAGAAGTGGTGGGGGGACAACTTTTGGACGCACAAGTTTGTGTGCGTTTTTCTAGTTTTAATACATAATGCTTTTCCAGACTGAAAGCAACTGCTTTAGAAAAGAAAAAAAAAAAAAAA
>VWZV01015846.1:130061-158597 GCA_013397155.1 Irena cyanogastra | reverse complement strand
TAGTTTGTCTTCCTTTTTTTTTTTTTCTTTTTTTTTTTAATTCCGTCTGTGGTTTGTGCGTGGGTTTTTTTGTTTGTTTTGTTTTGTTTTGTTTTTTTTTGTTTTGGTGTGGTGGGAGGGGGGTGTCTGTTAACACATGTTTTTGCAAGCGGAGGTGAGTTGGTTACACACGACATTGAGCCTGGAGAACTACTTTTAACTCGATTCAGTGGATGGAGTTGCTGAGTTTTTTTCCCCTCCTCCTTAGCTTTTTAGCATGAGGGGAGCAGTGTAGAATGGATAGGAACCTGCATACCTTAAGAGGCTGATCCTGCAACTACTCCTTGCGTAGAAAGCCTACTTAAACTCAANTGCTAACCTGTAATAAAAAAATATGGGACCATTATCCTTTTAACAAGCTTAGAATGTCATATTTTTTTCCTTTTTTTCTTTTCCCAAAAATGTATACCTGATATATTGTGGACACACATTTTAGGTGCATTATTATGATTCTGTTGACTGTAATGACATAGAATTGAAAATAACATTTTTTTCATTGTTTAATTTATACAGAGGACTTTTTCAGAGTTTGACAGAAGGAAATAATAGCAAAATGCTAACCCATTGGCTTCAGCACTCGGTATTTCCTGATTTTAAAATTACTGCTTACTGATGGGGGATAGGAAGGGGATACTGAACTGTTGCACTGACGGGTTTGTTTTTTTTAAAAAAAAAAAACAATGAAAATTAATAAAAACTTTTTAAGAGTGCTTGCTCGTCTTGCGTGGTTTTTATATTTATATTACACTGGAGATGGGTCCCTACAAGTTACTGGTTCTTGGCAGCTCTAGGTGGGAGCAAAGTCCTCTTTTTTCCCTCCTGCACCTTTTGCCTCAGTGTTTCACAGGGAATTTTTGATTTTCAGGTTATGGGGATTGACTTGCCCTAGTTCACACAGGTCTAGGGTCTACAACATCCCCCAAAAATGCCTCGAATGTGCTCCAGCCCAACATCCATTAGAGGTCAGGGGCACACTGCCAAGCTCTGCTGACTCCTCCTGAACCCAAACACAGAAATGAGGAAATTTGCAGGCTGCATGGGAAGATCAAAATAGATGGAGACAGGCTGGTATTTGGATTACCAACTCAGCCCTGTCATGAGCTGTTGCAATATTGTATTCCCCAGTATCTGGTGACCTGCTGGATCCAGCCCTGAGGCTGTTCTTGACTAGAGCTGAATGTTCATCCAAAAATCTGGAGCTGTGTGCATTTCCTCATTCTCCTCCAAAAACCTAAAGTGATGCTCATGGTGTTTGTCACGGAATCTTCCTTTGCTAAATACAGGTTTTTAAATGCATGTTGGTAAGATGTCAGGAGGTCGTTGGTTTGGGGTTTTTTGTCCTCTCTGGTTGTATTTTAATCAGATCCTGTTCCCAGTTTAAGCAGGTTTTTTGTTGTACTGGAGTTGGATCTCAAAGGAATGTGTATGCTGTGGGACAGCATGAAACCTTTGATCATCTGATAGCTTTACATGCTCATGCCTTTTTCCCTAGGAGTCAAAAAATAGAGAAATATTATATTTCCCTGTTAAGATGCTTATTTCCTTTACCTGTGTGTACAGAGAAAGGATAGGAATAATGTGTTTTGGGCTCTCAGACACTAGCTTTTTTCAGGGATCTCTGGAAACATTTATTCAGAAAGACCTACAAGTAGTTTGCACATTTTGTGTTCTAGCCCAGAGCCTACCTGCACTTTCACTAAATTAAAAGAGGAAAGAACTGGTCAGTGATATATCACTAATAAGAATTACATCACTGATGTAATAATGGAAGACCTTAGGATGAGTTCTAGATTCTCACGGTTGCATTTTCCTACCCAGCTTAGTGTCAGGATTGTGTGAGTTTGAAACAAAACATTTGATCTCCCCATCTTGGGGTATCAGAGTGGATGTGACTGCATCATAAAATCATAGAATGGTTTTGGTTGGAAGGAACTTTAAAGATCATCTTGTTCCAACCAACCCCCTGCCATGGGCAGGGACACTTCCCGCTATCCCAGGTTGCTCCAAGCCCTGTCCAACCTGGACTTGAGGGATGGGCAGCCACAGCTTTCTCTGGGAAACCTGTGCCTCACCACCCTCACAGCCAAGAATTTTTTTCCTAAAATCTCATCTAAATCTGTTCTCTTTGATTTTAACCCACTCCCCCTTGTCCTATCACTAAAGTGACAGTCTTACCTGGCTTTCCTTAAGTTCCCTTTGTGTCCTGGATCACCTGTGTTGAGGAGCCTGTGCTGAACTGAAATCACAGGAGTGGGAGGGAAGAAGCCAAGGGAATGGTTGCTAACAATGGTCTTTTACTCACATTATTACTCCTCTGCCTCAATGGGCAAGTCCCTTTCTTCCAGCTGAAAGCCCTGGACTTCACAGGGGGCGTTTGTGCCGTGGGACAAGTGGGATTTTGCACACACTGTGTTTCCAGGCCCATTGTCCTCCCTTTGCTTATGAAGCCTGGGTAAATGTTTGCCTCATTATTGCTATCTTGACTGCTGGCATTTTCCTCCAGCCTGGAGGTACAGTGGCTGAATGCTCCCTATGCAGAGCTCTTGCCTTTGTGTCCAACCCAGAGCAAAGGCTTTGCAGGAGTTGCTATGGGAATAGGAATATCAGGCTGATAAATCCCTCCCTTCCAAACACCCAGCCTCCCTGGAGAAGAGTTCAGCCTTTGAGGCTGTCCTGTGACTCAGGGACAGCACTGAAGCTTGGCAGAGTCACATGCAAGTCTGGATCTGTGGAGTTTCCAGAGGAAAATCCACTCTTTGGGAAGTAGATGTGTAATGTTGGTACTCCTGGCCCGTTTATCTTGGAAGACATCTGAACCTACACAGCAAAAGTCAGTCTTTTCCTCCAGGCTTGGAGGAAACAGCACAACTGCTGGTGTTCAGTTCAGTGGAAGTTAGCCAAGTTCCTGTTCTCTTCCTCACCCTGAAATCTTCCTTCAGTATTTTTCTGAGAGCACAGGACTTTTCCACCACAGGAGTCAGCTGTCTGGCTCCAAGCAAAGAGCTCACAAACACCGCTGGCCTGGTCTAGTGTCAGCAATAATCCTTCTTTTGGCAAGAGGCTGGAACTCCTGATCTCCAGATCTCCCTCCTGAGCCTGTTTCCCAGTTCCTGTTTCTTTGGTGTTCTCTAAACCCTTGACTTCTCTAAACCCTGGGCTTCTCCAGCTTGTCTCTTTTTGCAAGCCCACGTTTTTGGTGAATTGTGAGCTACTTTGAGAGTGTGCTGACTGACTCACAGCCCTTCTCTCAGCAGTATTTCTGCCTGTCCTATGTCTAATCATTTCTGATCAAAAGGCAAATCTAAAGGTATGAGGAAAAAAAAATGGGCATCTCCAATGTATGCTCATAGTGGCACATCATGTAACTAAGACAGTGATTTCTTAGCAGAATCAAAGTGGATTTTATCAGATTTTATCTTTAGCCTTATGGGCATCATTGCCAAGGGACAGCACACAAGAGCCCTTAACATGTAGAAAATGATCATCACAGAAGAGATCAATCTCTGTTTCAGGTTTAATTCATTCCAGCTTGGATCCTACAGTCCTTTCTCTCCAGCACTCACACAATATGCTGCAAATCAAGCTAAACACCCAAAATGGTGCCAGTGTGGGGAGATTTGGGGTTTGCTTTGCTCTTGTGGTTGAGACAATGTTCTTGTTTTTTACAGCTGGAGGAATCTGAAGCAACGTTCTGTCAGCTTGCAAGAAAGTGAGAAAAAGGCTCAAAAAATAAGCAAAATAAAATAAATTATCATGCAATGCTCTGTATTGTGTAGCAACAGACAGGGTGTGCAGCTAAGACTCAGGCAGCACAATTGACTTTCCTTTTGCTGCATTTGAGATCTTCTTTGTTCCAGCAGAATGTAGAAATTGATCAGATCAGGTGTGTTCCCTGTCTGGTTCAATGTCTTGGCTCCTGAAGGAGAAAAAAGAAAATCCCATGGTGAGCAGAAAAGGAATAATCTGTCCCTAATGACAATCTCACCTTAATTCATTCTGACAAAAGCTTTATCCACAGAAGTAGAAGAAGTCCTACCTCTTCTACAATTATTTTGTGTTCTGATAATATAAGTTACAGTGCTTTTGCTAGTAGTTCAGTTTTAGATTTGACTGAATGCCTGTTTTTCTGATGAGAACTGGGAGGTAAAATACTTCTGCATTAAAAATTTTTGCTATTTTAATATTCAAAAAAAAAAAGTTTCCTAGAAGTTAGTTGTGTGAGCTCTGTTACTCTGACATTGTTCATAAAATGCATTTTTCGTAAAACAATCAGCCAAGAAATGCAATTGATTAATTTCAGCTAGGATGCTTAGGGAAAAAATTAAGTCAGGTGCTGGAATGAGAAGAGACATGCTTTCCTTCTCAAATAATTTCTCTCTTTGAATACTTGGTGTAACAGCAAATATGCCTCAACTCGATTCTTGAATTCTCTGGGGAGTTTACACTTCTGTTAATGAAGAGCTTAGCTAAGTCTAGCCAACTGTACATGCATGACTTCCAAATCCAAGTGAAATGTGCCTCCCTGCAGCTGTTCTCTTGTGCTCTCAGCAGCATTTTAAGAGAGGCAGGTATTCACCAGCAATGCCTCAAATTAATTTAGCTCGTGCTGAAAATGTTGGACTGAAATTCAAAGTTTTCTCTGCCACTGAAGAAAACCGTATTTAGCTACTGTGCCAAATATTGCTTCAAGTCTTTGTGGAACCATTTAGACCGAGGTCACTGCAGACTTCTAGCAGTTAAAGGAATTTTAAACTATTGCAGGTAGTTTTGGTCATTAAGAACCAACAGATAATTAGCAGGCAAGCTCTAAAGCACTAGGTCTTTGATGTGTTTTTTCCAGGAAAAAAACCCATGTTTTCCTCTGCTTAGACTCTTCAGGACTCCAGGCACGTGATTGTTGAGACCACATGATCTCAGCAAAAATAGTCACTCAGAAGTGGAAAGGGTTTGGTTTCTCATGGGTGAATAAATACCCAGCACTCAAAACATGCTGCCTGCAGAAAGGCACGAGGCCTTTGAGATGTTTTGCTGCAGATGCAGAATATTTCTTGCTAATACTAGCGGAATACCCACCTGGAAAACAGGTTAGAAAATTATGTTTGCTCCCCCTGTTCCTCAGCTGCTCCTGTAAGCACCTCTTCCACCTTCTCTCATGGGATTGCTCTGGAAACCAGGTGGCAAATGCTGGCCAGGATGTGGCTGGTAGGAGTTGGGCTGTTTAAGGAGACATTATTATGGTTGTTGGTTGAGATGCTACAAACAGAACTTGTGTTTCTTCAGCTCAGTGGCAGGAAGAAGATTTTTGGGAGTCAACAGCTTTAGATATGATTGATCCCTCCCTGAGGAACTAGTTGTGCTTCTGTGCTGTTGACCAAAAGCAGGAAGGACAGGTGATCAGATGTTGATATCATATCCCATGTAAATGACTCAATGAACAGCAGCAACAAGAGTATAATTATATTCTTACCATCAGATTAAATGTATGTTGTTATTTAATCCATTTAAAAGTTCATGTTTAGCAATTAAGGCCTCCTTCTGCAGGGTTTCATGCTGTAACTTAGATTTCTTTCCATGTAATTTAATTGGAAAGCTGACGAGGAGATCGGGTTTTTTTCCCTCCCATTAATTTACATCAAATGGGTGCTGTCACTGAGTCAGTGGGCTGTTCCTGTGGGCACTCTGCATTCTGGGAGAGCCTTAGAAGGAGAGAATTCACCTGGTTTTTGTCTCTGAGGAAAAAAAAAAAAAAGGTAGACCTTCTTATCAATCATCCTTGAGAGCAAACTTTGTGATTCAACACTGTGAATTCAAACAGGAGCATGATCATGTCGTTTCACCAGCCAGCAGTGGAGAAGTGCTGTGCAACAGGTGGTAAAACTGCTCAGGGAAGAGGTGATCACTTCATTTTCCATGCAGAATTGGAACCTTGAACAAAAAAAGTTCCCAAGGTTTCTGAGTTAAAATGTCCAGATTAAACTTCAGTGAGCTCCCATCCTGAAAGAAGCACCAGCAAATGCTGTAAATGAAATCTCAAGGGTGTAATGCAGCAGGGCTGTTCTCCAGTACTCAGGTGAGTTTCTGCTTTGTAAGAGTTCACTAATTCTGTGTTCATTCATATTTTCTGCAAATACCAGGAACTCCATTCTGTGGCTGGTTCTTATGCACACAAAGGTGGTTTGCCTTTTTATCAAGCTAAAATATCTCAAACCTTGCCATTATACTTCTTTTTTTTCCTCCTTTTTTTTTTCAGATGTCTAATCTGAAAGCTAATAATGGAAAAAAGGAAAACAAAACAAGAAAGTGATGATTTAAGCTTGCTTCCTGGTTTCTTTCTCTCTTTGGGGTTATCTGTAGGTCCTGCCCTTGTTGACACAGTGGTTTTCCACACAAACCTCAAAGCAGAGGATGAACTGAGGTACATCTGAGCTTTTGGAGCTTGAGCTGGGTGTGAGTTGAATCCTCTCAGATCCAAACTGAACAAGAACTTTGGAGACATCAGGGTGTGAACACTGCCCCAGTCCCATGGTAGGTCAGATCTAAGCCTCACCTGTAGCCTGTCCTAATCAAAACTTTGTGGCTTAGGCCCATGTCTAATTTGAAAATCTAAATTGATGGTTCCTGAACAGCCTGTCTGTACAGCTGTTTCAGTGCTGGACTGCTTTGCTCTGCACCAAGTTTTCCAAATTGTCTTCAGCTGACCCTGAGCAGTGGGGAATCTTGTTTTCTTCAATAGCAGGCTTCCAGCCCAGCTTTTGTTAGTCCAGGTTGTCTCCAATTTCAGACTGGGATGTCTTTTTTTTAAAGACAGTGATAGTCCCCTCTTGGTTAACTTTCCTGTGTCAGGAATAGCACTCACCAAACCTGTAATATTTAACTTTGAGTCTCTCAAAGTAGGAAGAGTTGTACAAACTTGCATTCAAAATCCCCAAACTTTAATTCCTGTTTACAGTCCAGTGACAGACCAGGGTTTAAAACTGCATAAAAATATCTCCTATCAGCATTTCAAGGTCCCTTTCATGAAGGATCAGTTGTGCTGGAGAGCTTTTCTTGTTCATGACGTATTTCAGTTATTTTAAATTTAATGTTTCTTTTCACCAACAATAGAGTTTCAGCAGAAGTCTCTTAGAATTTCATTCTTTGCCACTAATGCTCTTTCAAAGAGAGTAATTAGAGGAGGGAATGAGAAAAATGGAATAAGACAATAATCTATTTTGCATGATAATAGCATAAAGAAATCACGTCACACAAATATTTCTGTAGTGTTTCCCGTAGTAGGAAGAGAGCAGAAACCTTTCACAAAAAATCTTACTATATAAAGGACAAACAAGTTATGTCTTGCTGTTGGAGCAGAAAAGGGTTTTAACATCCCATTTTGCTAGGTGGAGAACTGGTAGAAGAGGAAATGTTGCTTTGAGGAATTCTATCATAACCTAAAAATTACTTCTGGTGAGTTGGGTCCTTGTCCATGGCCTTAGCCTGAAGACGTTCAGAAGTGGAAAGGATTTAATATAAATATTTTCTCCAAGTTATATCTTTGTGCACAAAAGGCAGACAATTTTTTTATTATAGTTTTTTATTTTTTAACGTTTATTTTGATTTTTTTTTTCTTTTTAATCTTTGAATCTGGTGGGGTATCATGTATTAGGATTTACTATCTAGGTGAGTAATGACTAAAAATTGTCAAATATTTTCAAATCAAATCAAGTATTGTCAAACAATTTCAGCAAATTTAATGAGAGTATACGCTTTTTCTGAGGGGGAACAAATTCCCACAACTCCTTAGAGCCTGTTAAAAAACATTTCTGAGGAAAGGGAAGCTTTTCTACCCACTCTGGGGAGAAGCAATAACCCATCTGTGTGTCTGGGGCCTGGAGAAGACCCTGTCTTGTTGGACTTCCAGTTTGACCAACCACTCCAGACCTACCCCATGTAATCAGGGGGCTGCTTGGGTGTCCCATCCTCACCACCTCCTTGTGCAAGCAGAGAAATCCTACAATCTAAAGGTAGGTCTTTGTCTTCAGTCTCTGGACTGCACTTGGCAGGCTTGGAGCTGAGGTGAGGATGTTATCTCACTTGGAAAATGGAGTTTATGCTTCCAAAGCTGGTTGTGATGGGGAGGATGGTAACATTAGCTTGGGCAGCAGCAGATGGCTTTTTCAGGAGGATGTTCTGGGAACATGTTCAGGTTTTGCCTTTCATGTGGTGTGTGTGCACGCTGGCAGCTGACTGAGACTAAACAAAGGGTAATTCTGCGTTGTGGTTTCCTTCTGTCAACAGACTGCGTGGTTGGGTGACGTTCCCATTGGCACATACCACATATTATTTTCCTCCCTCTGGGATCCCTAGCAAGAATCCATCCTGACTGCAGGTCCAAGTTACAGCCCTACCCCCTGCCCTGCCAGCCCTTACCCTGTTTTCCCTACTTTTTCAGACTCCCATTGTGATACCCAGTCCCTCACTGGTGATGCTGGGAACCTCCAGCCCTCCAGTTTTGGCTCCCCTCTCCCCTGGCCGCTGCCACAAACCCTCCTGCTGATGTCATCCACCACTGATCTCCTCTTCCACCACGAGGACCTTCATGCAGGACCCTTTTCTCTGTCCTGATGTGCTGATAGCCCCTGATGGAGGGCTATCAGCAAAGTGTGAGTTGCTGTTCACATCTCATTTTCTGGATTTTTAAGCACAGCCTCATGGAGGTGAGGGCTGTAGACCTTGCTGAGGAGCATCTCTTCCCTCTGTCCCTCCCCTGCCTTCTGGCTCTCTCAGGAATATCCTGTGGTGATTCTGGAGTCAGGGGAAATGGGCAGCGTATCACTGTCCCCGATCTAAAATCACTGAACAGTAGCTGAAATCACCAAATTCCCAGGACAATAATTCCCCTCCCTGCATGCTGAGGGGTGGTTTCACATGGCTAATGAAGAGCTCGACAATATTTTAGTGATAATTTGGTACTTAACTTTTAGCCTGTTGTGTACGCGCTAATTAAATGTTTTAACATGCTGTACATGTTTTATGCATTAATAAGCAATAAGTGTACAAGTTACACTTTTTATGTGATTTAGAACTAATTGCAGGGTGGTGAGATTTTCTCCTTTATATACCTATTAAACCCACATAACTGCTGTTTTTACAGTTGATGGGTGTTCAGTTAACATATAGTAATTGCTCTTTAAGGGCTTCAGTAAGTGCATGTTTGAGACAATTTACAATGTTAGCAATTTCCTGGTACTATTCCTCAGAGGTGCAGGGAAGTTAATCACACCCAGCTCTGGATTTCACTGGGAGTCTGCCTGGAGTCCCTCGCTGTGCGCCATGCAAGCTGCATCCACCTGTGAGGGATTCCACTTTCAAGGATGATAAACACACTGAGAAACACTTTATTGGCTATCACAAAACCGTTTAGGCTGAAAAAAACTCCTTTAATATCATCTAGTCCAGCCATTAACCCGGTGCTGGCAAGCCTGAGGTGCCACATCTACATGTCCTATAAATCCCTCCAAGTCGGTGTCATGGTTTGACAGGGGAGGAGTTTGGGAAGTGAGATAAAAGGTTTGTGTGTATCTGAGAGTTGGTTGGGTTACTGAGAAGATGGATGTGTTTCTGTGAAAAATACGTGTTAAAGACAAAAAAAACTGGGAACTTCTTTCTTCCCTGTCTAGTAAGAGGTGACTAGGTCTCAGGTTGGGCCAGGCCGGCCGGCCTTGCTGCAGGCCTGGGCACTCTTTTCCCAGGCCCAAGGCTTATTTTTTTTTTTTTAAATTGGGTGAGGCGGGGATGGAGATGGTGGACTCCATCACTTCCCTGGACAGCCTGTTCCAATGCTTAATAGCCCTTTCAATTAAGAAATTCTTTCTGATATCCACCCTGAGCCTGCCCTGGCCCAGCCTGAGGCCGTTCCCTCTCCTCCTGTCCCTGTTCCCTGGCAGCAGAGCCCGACCCCCCGGCTGTCCCCTCCTGTCAGGAGTTGTGCAGAGCCACAAGGGCCCCCCTGAGCCTCCTTTGCTCCAGGCTGAGCCCCTTCCCAGCTCCCTCAGCCTCTCCTGGGGCTCCATTCCCTTCCCAGCTCCCTCAGCCTCTCCTGGGGCTCCATTCCCTTCCCAGCTCCCTCAGCTGCTCCTGATGAGATCTGTGCTCCAGCACTTCACTGCACAGCATCCTGAGAGCAGCTGCGATGTAGGGACACGTTGTTAGAAAAACAAATCAGGAGGGGCATCACTCAGTGTTTCCTGGTTTATCCTGCAAAGCCACAGAGGAAAACAACCATCTGTCCTCTTTTTCTCTTGGTGGATCACGCAGCCCCTCTCTGTTTGCCTCCCGTCTGGAGCCAGGGAAGCTGTGAGCCCTGGTCCCTGCTCCTGCACTCGGTGTCACCCGGGGCAGATCGCTTTGTGCCTCTGTGCCCGTCCTGCCCCTCTGTGGGTGTGACACTCCGCCTGCCTTTGCTCTGGGGAATATTGTTCACTCCGGGCTGCAGGCTCCAGCGCAAAGCTGTTCAAATGCTTTTTAAAGACAGATTTAAAACCAGACAAACAGCACCACCCTTCTGCCCCATTAATTTAGACATTTTGTGGGCAGGAGGGAACTGCTTCCTGAGGCAGCAAGGTGCTCTTGCCGTTTAATTGACACAGTCATCTGAAATCCAATCTACCAGGCAAAGCAAAGGAGGAATGTAATTTGAAAACTGTATGCCAGCGAGAGAGAGCATGTGGAAAAGAAAGCAATTTTTTTTTTTTTGTTCCACTTCATTCCTTTTGCATAATGTTGTATCCTTTTGACAAGGCAGCATAATAAAGCTTAACTCCCTCTCTGCTGTCCACCCTCCAAATGCTGACTTAAAAGAAAACAGCAAAGCTCTATCTTTAGTGTCAAATGAACAATGGGCTCTCTTCCAACAAGAAGAAATGAGCTGATTTTGAAAGAGTTCTGGAGAAAAGTGCAAAATGTTCTTACTTCTCATGAAATAAATATTTGAATGATAGTCACTTGGCTCATCCTGTAATGTGTCAGCGCAGACTTTGCACTCCAGGTTTATATAAAATATTGGTTGGGGTAGAGAGAAGGGCCAGAAAGCCCATATTGCAGATAAGAAGAGAAGAGACACCATAACATCTAATACACTTCAGAAACGGTAACTAATTAATATTTCCACCACAAGATGGTATATTTCATCCTATCTCACTGACAAAGCTTGGCCAAAGCTTTCCAGGCAGGCTGTAGGATGTTGGGAGGCTGGTTTTCACAAGCTGGGGAAGCTCAGTGCCTCAGGCAGCACCCTGCATTTCACCAGGGACGTGCAGGGACTCACTCAGCTCAAAAATTAGGGAAAGTGCTTTATCCTGCAGGGTGATGGAGACCTAACAGAGCTCCACGGGCTGAGATCAGCCAGGAACCTGCCTGATAAAGCTCAAGGCTTGAGCCAGAGGTTTTGCCAAGGCTACAAGTCACTCGGACCAGACATGAGGAGTTGTCCCTACAGAGACAGGGACAGCCTTGATATCCCACTGCTTTTTTGATTCTGTCCCTTTTTTTCTCACTTTTCTTCTTTATTAAGCTGTTCAGCATGGAAAAGACACTTTGTTTACAGTGTTTAGGCTGCTGTTATTGTTGAGAGCTTTCAGAAAAGTTCGGAAAAGCTAATTTAAAATATGTTCTGCCAGGCTGAGCAGTTGTAGATTTAGCATTTTTGAAGAAATGTCTTCATTTAACCCACTTCAGGGTGTTTGGGAGGGACATCACCAGTCTTCTCCCCCTTCCAGAAAACAGCCACTGGGTCAAGTGGAGCTTTCAATGCTTCCTTCACAATGTGATAATAATGAAAAATCCCCTGTACATTTTTGCTAGTTCCTGTGCCCACAGCAAAATACACATCAAAATGATAATTTACCTGGATGTGCCTAATGTCAGACTGCAGCGCTGCCCTCAGCAGCTGTCACAGACCTGGCAGTTCTGCATTGTCTCAGTTACTCACATGTCTCCCAGTTATTTTCCTCCTCCAGTGAGGTTACGTGTTTCCCACTGATGATGATATATCAAGACTTGGCACATGCAGCTGGGAGAGGGAAAACAATCTTAAAGGTCAGGCTTGGGGGTAAGGTTCGGATGAGTCGTCCTCGGTTTTCTCCACCACGGGATGACTCCTGTTTCAGTCAGCTGTGACAATGCTGTCCTACTCCTACAGGGAGCAGGAATGTGGGGAAAGTGAATTCCACAGGAGGTTCAAGGTGGGCGAAGGGGACGTGAGATGTTCCGTGTAAACCTGGTTCACAACGTGGACTGATATTTTAGATAACTTTTATTTCTCACTACCTGCCTTCTGATACAACAGTGGCTGTGGAAAGATACCCGAAAGAGTGAAGAGCAACAAAATGTGTGTTCAAAGCAAGCTGCTTGGAGGCATCTGATATTCTGGCTTTTCCACAAGGCTTGGAATTTCGTATTCTTGCTTGTTGAAGCAGAGTGATAGTTAAATGTAGCCATATATCCTGTTTGCTTTTAGTGCTTCTGAAATTGCTGCCTGTGAGTAGCTAGCATCACCTAGAAGCTCCTGCGGTGGTGAGAGTGATAATGTTAATTTGGCAGAGAGCAGCAATGTAAACACTTCTAACAATGCTCATTGCCCTGGGAAGAACTGGAAGTGGAAAAAGGATTTTTTTGAATTAAGGGTGCGGTGAAAAAAAAAAAACTTGTTCTGGAAACCCTGTAGGCTTTCTATCTGCATCTGAGGTATGATTCAGTGTTGATGTGGCAGTGTGATTTGCCCTAAGCACTGTTTCCAAAGCAGTGATGGCTGGAAACTTTCCACAGGCAAGGCTGAGGTTTTCTGCTGGGAGGTGCTGGTTCCATGGATGCAAAACCTGCCGTGCAGGAGCTTTACTGTGGCTGGAATCTCCTCACAAATCAAAGCAGTAGGTGCCACCTTCTCGGAAATCCTGACAGTTACAGCCTTTGTTTAGGGACAGCGTGCTGCTAAGAGCTCGATTTGAGAGGGAAGGGTTTAGTTTTGATTGGAACCACAGCATTCCTGTTCCACCAAGTCCCACAAACCCACCCCTACCAGCCCAGAGGACACCTGCTACTCCAACACCTGGGCACTTTTATTAAACAGACACTCTGAAGCAGGAATCCATGCTCTCCAATTTCTCTTAAACCTAATGCTGAAGGCTGGGGTGTCAAATGGAGGCACAGTGACCAAAGAGGGATTGAAATTGAGTTATCTCATCCCTGTGGACCTGGAGCAGAGATGCAGAGGGAAGGGGGCTTTAAAGATTGGTGGCATCTCAGCCAAGCAGCAGAAGTGTCAGGGAGTCAATGCCTTTACTGACAGCCTCTCTGAAGCTTGGTAAAGAGGCAGGCAACTGAGATGAGAAGCTTCAGTTACCATCCCTGTATCCAGGCTGGACACCGGAGAAAAGGATGAGGTCAGGATTACAGAAACAGCGCAGGCTGAGGAAAGGCAGAGCATGTCAGGCAACGTTTCCCTGGTGTTTTTCCATGACCTCACCAGGCTTGGTTTCTCACCTTCTGAAGCCCAGGAGGCGTACCAGGGAGTTTCACTAACTGTGGATCCTAAAGAAGGGCATGCACTTTGCACAACCCTGATGAAAAATGCCCCTGTGCCAGAGAACTGGATCATGCCTTTAGACTTGCAAGCATCCCACAGTAGCTGCCTTGTTTCCCTGTTGTATCCTACCACCAGCTGCTGCCTGAAAACTGGAGTATTTTCTCCTCTCTGTGCCTTTCCAGAGACATAACCACGGCAAAAAAAGAGTTTTCAATTGTCAGTGGACTTGCCCTGGTTCAATATTCTTTCTTGTTACACAAAGTCTTGTTACAGGTTTTCCTGAACCTTAGTTTAGAAAAGGTTGAGTCTCACATGATGCCCAGAGCAGTAATGCTCCCTTTGTTACAAAAACACCTATTTTGCTCAACTGCACATCCGTGGCTCGTTCCTCTCTGTCAAGGGGACTGCAAAAAAACCACAGAAGTTTTGCCAGCTTCTCCTTCCTCACCCACACTGGTCAACCGTTGTTTCCTCTAGCACTTCATGCTGCTGCAGAAAAAGAAGATTATAGACACTGTCAAATCACCTCCAGGAAGATTTAATAAATACAATAAGACTCTGGGTACTATTAAAAATATTTTTCATAAAGAGAAAAAAATAACACAATGGAAGGTCACCCCCTGAGTATTTCCCAACCTGTGGCAGTGACAGCAAAGATGCTGATCCCTTATGGGGGCAGCTCCTGCACTAAATTTTGGTTCCATTGCCAGGACAAGTGCTGCCTGACATAGTTGTGGCAGGTAGATGGTGCAGGACACAAAGTTACTGGGATGCACTGGGCAAGAAGAAGTGGGAAAGGTGGGGGGTCCTGCAAGGACAGGCTTCATGGGGACCATGAACATGGGAAGATGGGAACACCAGAGCATGGGACTAGAAGGTGTGTGAAGACCTGGTGTTTGAATAGCTGCCACACAGTCCATTAGGGGCTTGGATGAAGCTATTCCCACCCAGTTGCAGAGAAAAAAAAAACCTAAAGAAGGAAACCTTGCAAGGTTCACACATGCACACACATGCAGTGTCTCTGCAAGAGCAATTTCCTGATGAACTGGAACGTGTGGCTGATACATTTGTGAAGTTTCCCTTAAGGCAACAGCTCTTCCACTGGCACAGATCACCACCCCTCCTCAACTGATGGATTTACCTCCCTTTAAAAAGCTTCCCCCACCCAAAAATCTGACCAGAGGCTCTGGCCACAGTTCTTTGCTGCCCTGTCAGGTATTCAGAGGTGCAGATTTACATGACCAGGTTCTTGGAAATCCCACCTTTCAGTTCCAGTGACAAGCCTAGTCGGCCTGGAGCATTTTCAGTGATTTGGAAGGTGCTCCTATGTCCCTCTATAAATAGCCAGCTGGATCTATCTCCTCAATGTTTCTAACCGTGGCTGCAGTGACGTGAGCTGCGCCTCATAAATTTGTGAAGCTCTGAGAGTTATTGCTGCTAATGTCTGGAGAGCAAAAAAACCTGAGGAACCTCCAGGAGCTCATAATTTACATAATAATTCATAATAATACATAATTTCAGAAGCATGGCTGACCGCTGGAGCTGCTGCTAAGCTGAGTGGCCTCACCTGGCAGGGCTGAGAGTATGTGTGGAGCAGGATGAGCAGCGTGGGCTCACCTGTGCCCCAGCTCTGCCTCCTGGGGTTGAGTGCTGCTTGGCCCAAGGGGTTCAGCAGGACAATGCAAGGTGTTCTCCTTTTAGGTGGCATGGCTGGAAAAAAATGTGTATTTCTTGACAAAGAGCTGTTCCTGTGCGTGGCAAGGCTCCGCTCTCAGAAGTGCCTGGAGAAGTGCAGGCTCAGTCTGCTGGTGACCTCTCCACCCTCCATGCCTCTGTGTTCCATGACCTGCCCCCTCTTCCTCACCTGCCAGGCTCCCCAGCTCTGCCTCGAGTGCTGGGAGCACGTGGGGTGTGCTCATCTTCCTTTGTGAGCAGCAGGAGTGGAAGGGTCTGAGAGGGAAGCTCTGCTTTTCATTCCGCTCACATTAATCTTTGCAGGGTGGTGACAGGAGCTCAGGAAACAATTTAGTGATGATCCACAGTCACAGACCAAACCCGTATCCTGCTGTCTCAGGGATGTCATCTCCACGGTGTCTGGGGAAGGGAAAAGCTATGAAGTACTTCTGTAATTACTCGGGTCACCAAAGTAGCTGTGCATACGCAGAGGATCCCCGCTCTGCAGCAGCTGTCTGGCAGATGGAGATTAAATGGAACCATCAGAACTGGTGAAATAATAACAACCACCACAGTAATTACAGTAACAACCGTAATAATGGGGTTGTGGAGGTGGAGGGAAACTGTTCATAGGAATTTCTGATTTGGGTTTCTCACCAGATTTGTCTGTTTAGGCCTCGCTCCAGCTTTGTCTGTCCAGTGTATGCATAACACCTCAAAAATCAGCTTTTTTCTACCAGCCCATGCACATAAAACCCTTGCAGGTTGCTGCTGTTGTCCCAAGATCACTGGCTGACCTGTGTTGGCCAATGTCTCTGTTGTTTCTCTGCACTCTCCCGGTTGAATCCAGGACCCTGAACCAGGTGCCCAACAGTAGAACACAGTACCATTTCCAGAGTTTAAGGATTTTATGAGCATTTTCACAGTCATTAACTCTGTCTTCTAGAAATGAAAGCTGTGTTACAGACTGAGGGAGTGAAAAGTCCAAAGCCAATTTTTTGTGCCTGAGTATTTTGGTTTCTGCAGTCTCAAGCCTCTACCATTATAACCTGGTGAGAAATGGAGGTGGGCTTGGACAGATTTATACAAAATAATCTTTAAAAAATATTTTTTGGTGTGTTTCCTTTAATTAAAATCTCATAAAATACATCTCTGCTTTAAATATGGTCTTGAATGGCTCCTGACACCATTGCTGTTACATGCCACCCAGATCTTCCTGTTGGTGGGTAGGTGGGGTGGCTTTTGAGAGTTTCACTCTCATTTTCTCAGCATGGAAGAATATCCCTGAAGGCACACACAAAAAAAAAAAAAGGGAGGAACACCATACATTCCACTTCCTGGACTGCTGAGCTTGAAATCATTGTTCTCTGGATTGCATTGGCTTTAACCTGGATGCTATTTAATCCCATCATCCAACTGACAGCATTGTGTTAGGATGTATGGGATGGCTCTCAGGACATTACTAGGCAGGCTGGGAAGGATCTTTTGGTTTGAACTTGCTGTATTATATTACTCTGGAAAACAAGAAAAGCCCAAGATTTGCCCTGATTTCACAGAGGTGTTGAATGATTGCAGGTGCTTTTGATATTTTGGAATTTTGTGCTTTTAGAAAAAAAAAAAATGAGGTCGACCTGAAGTTCCTGTGAACTAGATTTCTTCCTCTTTCTTTTTCTTTTTTTTTGTTTTCTCCCATGGAAAAAGAAAGCTTACTTCCTTCCCAAAATTAATTTCTATGCAGACCTTATGACCCTCAGCACCTTGCTATCTTGTTAACTTGCTGGTTGCAGCACTTTTTGCTGCACAGGTTGGTAAGCACACAAAGGCCCCTCACGGGAAGTTCTGCAGTACTTTCACAACCCTGAGACTGGATGGGAGAGCAAACACCAAGCTCACCACCTAGAAACTGCCAGTGTGTGGCTCCAGAGCTATTTCTCTGGCAGTAGGAGGGATTTTACCTGCACTGATAGGTAAGCAATGTGAGAATTTGGCTCCACATCTCACAAAGTCTGATGGATTGTACACAACATGGGGACTACCAAGATGCTGTTGGCCAAGTCCTTTATTTATGAAGTTTTCAGCTCCCTTTATTGTTTTAGCTCATTATGACACAGGTGAGGTTAGGCTTTTATTTTCTTCCTCCTAAAATCAGAAATACTTTCCCCTCCTTTCACGAATGAGTGGTGTTAAACTAAAGGTTTCAAAGTGCTCTACAGCTTTACATTGTCACTCTGCACAGACTTGTTTCCAAAACCCAAATGTCTCCTCTACTGTGCCTCTGAAGGGCAGGAGTAGCTGTTCCTGGAGGCTTAGATAATTTATTTTCCTTCACGTTTGCTGATATGGATGGTTGCATTACAGAGAAAGAGCTGCCTGTTCTGGAGGAAAGCAATGTTTGGCCAGGATTCGATTTTTAAACTGAGCAGGAAGGAGAGCATCAAAACTAAGGACAATAGCCTTGGGAAAGTGTCCTCAGAATTTGGAAGGAAGTGGCAGAAGTCAGAAAAGCTTTCTTCCCTGAGAATGTGACTGAAGGAATGGACAAATGTTCATTGTGATGGAGTTAAATTCAGGGCAGATAGTTACTTACAATGCAAGAGAAAAACTCAGGAGGGAAATGAAGGTTTCTGACAGTCATGTTGGTGAGGAAAACATTGAGGAAAAGCATCCATTTGTCTGAATTTAAGACCCAAGGGTTGTGTGCATCTTTCTCTACACACCCTGCACGAGGAGCTGAATCTCAGCCCAACATTTGTGCTTGGACATCTCTGCTGGCTCACGTGGGTCCCCTCTGCATGCGTGTAGAGGTGAGAATTGGACCTCCTGGTACTGTTAAGAAACACACTGGCATGTGATAACTGCAGGCTCCTGGCAGGATGCTCCCTCTGCAAAGCACATTCCTGAAGGTTCAGTCAGTGCTGCTAGGGCAGCCTTTTGTGTGTGTGCTGGAGTAACTGCTTGGTATTAAGTACCTAAACCCTTGGTGAGCTGCTTTGGGGTGGCATAAACAATGTCATCTGGAGATGACTGTTCTTCTCCTCCTTTCAGTCCAGAACAATTGGGATAATAGATGAGGTTTCCTGGACAGATGAGTGTGACTCACCCAGCTTGATGGACAGAAGGGAGGGGAAATGAAGTAAGGGGCCCAAAATAGTCTTAGAGACATTGGCTTGGAAGGAAGGACAAAACAGGGCACAGACTAGAAAATAAAAGACCTACAGTGATGTGACATTAAGACCATCTGGACAATGTTTGGCAGCAGTTGAAAAGCAAACAAAGCCCTGAGAAGGGTTTCCAAAAGTGAGGGGAATATAAACGACACACTGATGGGCAAGTGCTCAGAAAGAACTGAGCTCTCCTCATCCGTCTGCAGTTGGTGCCTCCACTTTTGAAAAGGGGCAGCCCACAGGCAAGGGGAACAAAAAAAACAAACAAACAAAAAAAAAAACAAAAAACAAAAAAACAAAAAACAAAACCAACCCAACCCAACATTCTCTCAGGGAATGTGACAGTTTGAAGAGAGAGATTCCATCAAGTCTTGGCTTGCTTACACAGTAGAGAAGCTCTCTGAGAGATCTGGCTGAGAGAAGGGTGTTTGAAAGGCAGGTAGCACAGCAAGACTCACCAGCTATGCAAATAAGTCCCAAAAATAATAGGAGAGCTCAGGGGCTGACATGCAGAACAGTGCAAATGTGTTTGCATAACATCTGCCAAAATGATTGAGGTTGCTAGGTGCTGTTGCCAGAGAAGTGAAATAACAGTGATTGTATCAAAAGTGGTGTGAGGAGAACCTCAAAGCCTTGAAATCCTTAGGGGAAAAATACAACACATTTGGGGTCCTCCTTGGTAGCTGCTTTGGCCATGAGAAATGCTGTAGATGAAGGGAAAGCAGGAGCTGCTGTCTGCTTGTCTGAGCTAAGGTGGCTTCCTGCAAACCATTTTTTTGTTTTGTTTTGTTTTGTTTTTTTTTTTTTTTTTTTTTTTAAGAAAATCCCAAAGCAGAAGGTTTGCTGTGCTTTCCAGGCTGGTGATTTAGAGTTTCCTCCCCCACCTGTCTTTTTCTTAAAAAATCCCAAACCATGCCAAACCCAAAGATATTCTAACTACAACTTTTTCAGGCTGTGAGTCAGAGAGATAAGAAGAAAGAAAAAATGCCAGGGAAAAAAACTTCTATTTAATTCCTTGTTCCACTCCCTCTGATAACATTGATTTTGATCCAAGTGCCACAGCAACATTGTTGGGAATGTTTCTCCTATCTCCAGTCCAAAATTAGAGTGAAGGAACTTTGCTGGCAGGCAGCTAAGCTTTGTTTTGAGGAAGCATATCTGTATAGACAATCATGGTTTTGGGCAGCAGCTGAGGATGTGGGCCCTTTTCCACCCAGACCGATGGATGGAACAGAAGTTTTCCTACCCAACAATTCCAATAAAGTTCTTAAAAACTCCACTGCTACTGAAGTGGACAGGTGTCATTCTGTTAACAGCAATGTCTTTAGGCAAAGTGATGGTTTGCCATCCTTCCACATAATGTGTCTGTGCCTCCTCCTGCTGCCCAAAGAGCAGGAAAAATTATTATCAGCTTTGGGGTAATACATAGGGTTTTTATGCTGTTTTGTTTTGTGTGTGTAAAACAGGAAATTCCCCCTGCCTCCTCCTTCTTCTGACTCTGTTCTTGTCTCCCCAGAGCTGGTTTTCGGATCCTTTTATCACAACTGCTGCAAAGTTCCTTCTTATCTAAATTGGCTTTTGTGGTCTTGCATCTGAACGCCCAGCACAGAGGAAACAATCCATTGCAGGAACACAAACCACAGGGCTTCAAACTGTTGATTTCACACTGATTTCCCTGCAATTGGCAAGCAAACCCCTGATTTCCAACTTGGGCACTCCCAGTTACTAAATTCACAAGAACTGGGAGTAAGAGTTGAATTATGTGAGGATATTTAGTGAGGGAAATAACGACTCATTAATTAGAAATTAATATAAGTATAATTAGGTGTTCTTCTTACGTGTAGACCTTAAACACCAAAGGGTTGAGGAGTGTGATCTTTTCCAAAGTGCATTTTCCCCAAAGTTTTCAGATTCTTTATCAGTAAGCAGAGCTGGGCAGGATGGCTGTGGCTCAAGCACATGACCAGCCCAGGCTGGAGGAGACACCTGGCTGCAGCTGAGCTGTAGTAACTCAGGGGCAAACCAGGGACCAGGAATGTGCTCACAGTGGTCAGACAGCCAGGAAACCCTCTTCTGGGGCTCTCTGCAATGCCAAGTCCACAAAGGAGCCTGAGGAAAAGGGAGGCAGTGAATTTGAGCATCAGCAACCCATTCACACAACAGAAGAGTAAAACAATCCTCAGATGGGGGTGCTTTATTTAAAAAGACAATTGGCAAGCAGGAAGCCAGAGAACAAGCCTGGAAGAGGTATCTGCTCCGTGGCCATGGCCCAAGGCTGGTTCCAGTTGTTCAAGATGGATGTTTGTCTAATCTCTTCTGCAATCCCTCCAGAGGAGGAGGTGTGATTCCGATGCCCTGGGGCTCAGCTGCTCCTGCTGCCTGGTTGTTTTGTTTCCTGAAGCTGCAGCTAATGACCTTTTCCTGCAGTAGACAGCATAATTTTGTGTCCCATCTGCAATGGAAATGGGAGGCAGGTTATTCCATTCTTCCTCAGAGCAGCTGAGGAACAGCTGAGGGCATCTCTCACACCTCCCTTTGCTGTCGTCTGAGCTGGGCAACCACCAAAATTTTTGTCTCTGCAGGTCAGCATTTCCAGACTCTTAACCTCACTGTTGCTTTGCTTTGCCTTTGCTGCAATAGACCCTCGTTTTTCTTGGAATCTGATGCCCACAAAATGACCAAATAGGCATATTACATGCAAAACCTATGTGTGAAGAAGCAGAGGGATGACTTTGGATGTGTTAGATGTAACTGCTGTATTCCTGCATCCAGACATAATTTGTCTGAATCACTCCTATCTTACATGTAATTTGTGACCACCTAAAACCCCCAGATATTTTACACTGTATTTGCACAATTGATTATTCCTTCCAGATTTTTTTTTTTTTCTGAGAGAGAGTTAATTTAGTTTCTTAATCCTTTTCCCAGGTTAATTTCCTATTCTGTCAAGATCAGATTGAATTCCTCAGCCTGTTTTTCAAAGCTCACAGGCCCTCTCACTTACAGACTGATGAACAGACTTTAAAGTGCCTCAAATCAATAAAAATACTGAATAAAAAATGTTGAACTCAGTCTTTATCTGAATATTGTTGCAAATTGACTTTTTCTTATGCCTAGGTAATCTCTGGTTCACTGAGCAGTGTCTCCCTAGAAGGAAGCACACAGAGAAGTCTCAGTTTTGCCTCGTGCTGGAAAATGCAATTTGAGACATCAGAGATATGTGTAGGGAGAGGAGGCAGAGTCTGAAGGCAGACCTGGTTTATGGCCGAGGTTCCACGCTGGCTTTGGGTCTCACCAATCTCGGGAACAACATCAGGAATCTCTTCTTCACCAAGCAATATAACCAGGAATGTGACTTTCACAGGCTGCCAGACTACACTGACTCACCCCTCGGCTTTGAAAAGGCACAAAACTCCTGAAAGTATTATTCCTTCCCTTGCTTTTACTACTTGACTGCGGTCCAAAACTTCCTATAGCACTCACCAGCAATTACAGAGACTGCCCAAGACTATCTGTTACCGCGGGTATTTCATATGCAAGAGGCAGGGCTCTATGTTCCCAGCAGCTCCTGTGAATTCCTCTGATTCTTGAATCCGTTCTTGTTGCAACAGCCAGGGGTGGAAGGGCTCATACAAAAAGAAAAAAGGTGATAATGGATGTGTCTGCGTGTTCTACCAGCCAAAGATATGGGCTAAGACACCTACTTATTGCTGATTCTTTTAGCTGCTGCTTTGTTATATAAGAAAACTCCCAACTTTTTCAGGGCTTGGGGTGAGTTTACTCAGGTTCAGAAGTTCTTTAGCTGTGGTACCTATGTTTTAGCTCACCTTTCTATCAGAATGCACCAAGTTGTAAACACGGCTTGCCCTGCCAATCTCAAGTTGTGTGGCTGATTGAGCTCCAAAGCATATATTTCATTTTAGAATTTTCTTCCTCATGCAACAGCAGCTAAGCCCCTTAAGCAGTGAAGTGATTTCCAACGGGACGCTGACTTAAATTAAGTGCACTTTCCAGGCATTCAGGTGTGTTTCAAGAGTCCCAGTTTTGGTGTATGCTGGAATTTGTCTCCTCTGGGCTTGTAAATCCCCTCCCTTGGAAATAATGTAGGCAAGATTTCTATCCTTTATAGCAACCCAGGCTAGAAAAACTGCACTGTGCTGTTTCTTGGGAACCTGTTTGATGCCAGCACAGCTAAACCTGCACAACTTCCTCATGTCACACCCAGTGCAGCTGGAAGAAGTGGCTAGAGATACAGGAAGGACAAATAGACCCTGTCTGAAGTTTTGTCTGCAGTAATCCCAAGTTTTCTCAAGGACTGAGACAGGACGTGCTGCTCCCGAGGAGAAAGCTGCCTGGGATTCAGTGAGGAGAAGCTGAGGTGCCCAACAGGGAAATGCAGCACTGGCCACACCTCTGGCTGCTCTCCTGCCACCGGGTCAGGTGTCAGGAAGCACCAGGCAGCCAAAACCAGCACGGTCTGAGGGGAGTTTTGCCTCTTTCCAGTGGTTTCCAGCAGCAAGCACTGCTGGCACAAACTGCACTGCACCACCACACCAGTGGGGATCCAATCTCTCATAGTTCCAGGTTATTTTCCTGCTAGGGAGAGGATGTCAAGGAGGAAGGGATTTCTTTGAAAACAGGTGTTTTCTGCCCATCATGGACATAATGATTTCTCCAGGTGTCGTGAGCTCATCCTGCACTTCTCAGGAGGTGCTGCCTTTACTGTCCAGCCCACTGCTTGCTGTGGGATTTGGGGTGTTGTTCTGCTGTTGGTTCTCTTGCAAGGGCTCTTACAGCCTTGATGGTGTTGCCCTATCTTGAATAACCCTCAGAAGAAAAGACTGTTCTTAACTCCAAGAGGTCCAAACACAGCTGGGAAGTTTTTGAGGCTGGTACTTTTCACTCTACAGCCCTGTTGTAGCACCATGCCTCTGCACCATGTCAGTCATCTTCCAGCACTGGAGCTGCAGGGGTTTTCATTGGACCTCCTTCCCATTCCTCCAGGATGTACTCAGCCCTCAAAAAAATTATTTCAGGCCTCTTGGTGGCCTTACTTACATATCCCCACTGCATTTTTAGGGTGCCCTTTGTGCACCTTAGGAGCTTTCTTTCAATTTTTCTTTCTTATTTTTTTATGCCTCAGGAACTGATTGGAAGAGAGGGCTTTGCCTTCTATTTCAGAAATAATAAAAACACATTATGGGCCTAGATGAGACAGATACTAGCCCAGCTCTGGATTTGATGGCCATCTCACTTTACAGCCAGCAGGCAGTGCAGAAGGCAGTCAGTGAATCCAGCCCTGAACAGGAGGGATGCCCACAGCAGAGCAAAGGATATGAAATGGGTTCTCCCCCAGTAAAAGCAGGCTGTTCTTCCTGTCAGCTTTTTGGAGACAACTTTTGGCCAGGCAGAGGGGAGGAAGGCTTAGTGTGTAATCTAGGAGCTGGCTGTCCCCCAGGCATCTTTTGTGTGATCTCCAACAGCTCCTATGTGCTGCCAAACCATACCCCTGCCACCACGTGATGAGCTCTGACTTGTGTTAACTTATTTCAGACAGGAGAACCTGACACCACAAAAATAATTAAAAAAAAAAAAAAGGAAAAAGAAAAGACAAACAAAGCCACACGAGGGGAAAGGACAAAAGGACAAAGTGGTGGCATCCTTGCACACAACAAATGAAGGGTTGCTTTGCCATCTACTTGGGGGTGACATCATCTGGCCACAGGAGGAGTTGTGAAGGTGAAAATGAGGCTGTGTAATCATGTAATTAGGAGGTTTTCTCCCTGTGATAAAAACAAAATTAAATATAATGTTAAATAGTTCAGTTAATTAGAGTGCCACAGTGTAGTCTCTTCTCGTGCTCTAATTTGTGCCATGTTGGAAGTGGCTGCTTCCTCCACCTCTGCCTTCTTAAAAATAAAACATATGTTTTCTGGATCAACTCATCCAATTATATCTTAATTGTTTTTAGGAGCACATCTCCCCACTACATTAATTGTCATACAAGGATTTGTGCACACAGGGTCAGATTCCCACTGGTGATATTTTAATTATTATCACAGCGCAAATATGGTCCTTGATAGTTTACTAACACACCAGAGGGTTTAGCAAACTTCTATCAGCAAACAGATGCAGAACAGGATATTTTCTGTCAGGATTTTGGTGACCTCTTTGATAATTTCCTTACGACATGTCTGAAGAACATGGATAGAGCATGGACAGGCCTCAGAAGCCCGATCTGGGTGTTGGAATGCATCTGGTGATGTTTCTGACACCACCACTCCCACAAGGGTGTCTGACATGCACTGAGTAACACAAATTGCACACGGTGAAGAGGAGGGGTGATTGTCTCATTTCGTTACATTTCTGAAGTGTGGAGGGCCACAAAAGCCTTACAAATTACATTTAGCCAGCTAGCTGCAGATTTAAATGGTGTTAAAGAAAAAAAACACTGAAGAAGGGTTTGATTTCTGAGCTGCCACTGACGTTCAATGGGGCTTATCCTCCTACATCACTTTGCTGCTGTTGAATCTGCATCTCTCCCGTGTGTATTTTAGCATCTTCCAATAAGGTGTGTGGTGAGGCACAGGGAGAGGACAAGAGGTGCTGGAACTTGCAGTATCTTACCTATATTACAGATCAGTAAGCCTGGAACCTTGTGAAAAATAGATTTTTACACTTAGTTCTACTGGCTGTGTGACCATGTGACAATTTTTACAGCTATCTTTTTTTTTTTCTTTTTTTGATTTTTCCCTTAAAAAGCAAAAAAGTAGCAGGAAAAAATAACTCCTTTAGAGTCAAGCAAATCTTTAGGCTTGAACAAAAAACGTTTACCTTCAGATGAGCTGAGAGAGTTTTAAAAGTACACACATAAGCAGGAAGAAACATCACATGGAAACGAGAAATGACAATGTGATGTTCAGGCAGTAGTGGACCAAAAGTAGGCTTCCTGTTGCTTGAGCTCTCTCTCTTCCTCCTAAAAAATTTGTTTCCTAGTGACTTATATTATTATATACCCTGATTGAGTAGTTTTTGTGTATTCATTGATGGGGTGGGAGAGAATGAGGAAGATGTGGAACTCTGACACACAGCGACAGGGCAGCCTTGCTTCCCTCCCACCCCTTCATGCTGTGTGACCAGTGAAAAAGAGCCAAAAAAAAGGGTCAAGCCATGCCTGAGAGAGGAGCAGAATGTTGCTAGAGCTGGGCTGGGGTGCCTGTTCTTTGGTACTGCTCTCTCTGCCTCCAGAATATTCCCTGGGAGAGGAAGGACATCAGCAAGGAGCACATCATGTGTGAGCTGCAAAGACAACCTGAAATGAAAGTGCAGACTGACTCCTTGTGTTTGCAGCCAGATAAAGTGAACCAAAAGCACTTGGAGAGGTGGACACTTGCCCAGGCTGGACACTTGCCCACTTTCACAGCTGCTTCCCACGCCAGGAGAGACCCAGCTCAGGCACTTCCTCGGACATGGACGGGGCACCACCATCAAAGCTCCACTCCGGTGGAAGGACACTCTGCAGGACTGTGTCTGCAATTCAAGCATGCAAATAATTGTTCCAAAAGCCACTCCCTGGCTGGGGGAGCCGTGGGAGGTTGTACAGTCCTCCTGCAAGAGGAGGTGGTGACACTGCAGGTGGGTGACACGTGTCTCTCTCCTCCAGGGGTGAGGGGAGGACAGGGTGGCGGCACTGGGGAAGCAGGACAAACCCAACATCTCAGCTCTTTGCTCTGCCCATGGGTGTTTTCTGTGAGGTTTTTCGGTTCTTTGGTCCAGCAGTTCCTCACCTGAAAAGGAATATTGCCCCTGCCCCATTCCAGTGAAACCAAAAGGGGAGGGAAAGAGTGAAGTACTCGGATCCTGCTGTGGAGGCACAGCAGTGTTATGCAGAACTGAGCTGCAGCAGGACCTCTCACAACATCTCATTTACTCAGCTGGGCCAATCCTTCTCTGGGAGCACTATGGAGCTTTATTTCAGGGGGAATCTGGTTTTTGAGGTCAATACCAGAAATAAAGCAAAGACTTTGTAGCCAAAGAGAAGAAGATGCCAGAAATCCAGACAGGGGCCTTGACAGAGGGAATCTGGAGGAACAGTTGTTCAAACCCTTTTGTTCTGTTGTCCACAAAGCCCTGGGAATCTTGGTCCCTGCTCCACTCTGCTCCAGTGCCATTAACAAGATTTCATTGGTAATAGGTGTGAGGCAGTTTGTAACCTGTAACCCCAAAGTGCAGTTTTTAAGCAAAGCTGAAGTCTGTGATTGATATTAGTGATGGACTATGTGCCTTAGCCTATGCCCAAATTGGCACAAATGGACACTTTTATTTAGAGTACCTGTATGTGTATATATAGTTTTATTTACATTTCTATTAAGTTATCTTTCTCCATCTTTCCATTTGCTTCTCATTCTTCCTTCCCTTCCTTATCCCCACAAGCCCTTGCTGCAACAGTGTTTTTTTAACACTTCTGTTTCTTCTGCTCTTGCAAAAATGGTGAATTCTGATGGTTGGAGGTTTAACCAGAAAATCTCAGTTGCCTTGCTGTCATTATCAAAACTCACATATCCTCTTGGAAACCTAATGATCTATTGAAAATTAACAGGACTTAGGATATTAAATTTCTGATTCCCTTTTGGGTAAGACACATACACTGCGTATCTTCTAAGTGCTGTGAATTCATGGGCCAATCCCATTCCTAATGAGAAACTCATGGGTAACTGCAATGATAGGCAAGAAAACTAGCTGGAGGAAAAAGTGTTTTAATCTAGATTTTTGATCTCAACCTTTCCCCACTGTATTCACCTGAGTTTGTAAAGCACACAGTATCTTTCACCTGGGCAACTCTGCAGTGCTGTCCCACTGTCATGAATATTACTTGAGTCTTTACTGATCTTCTCCACTGTTCCTCTCAGACTCTTTCCTGTTTCAAAGGTGAAAATTGAGGCTTCAAGAAGAAAAGCAAATCTCAATGCAACTGGAAGAAAAAACCAACCCAAACAAACAAACAAACCCCCCAAAACAAACAAAAACCCCCAACAAAACAAACAAATGAAAACCAAACCAAACCAAAACAATAACAACAACAAAAAAAAAACCCAGAACAATCTAATGCATTATTTAGTTTATAAATAATACAAAATAAATTGCAGCTATGAGGAGGAACTTTTTTATTGTTTTTCACAGCTAATTCACCAATAATCACTATTATTTGCTCTGGCAATACCAGCAAAGACCACTGCACAGTTAACAGCACACAGAGATAATTTTGGCCTTGCTATTCACAAGTTAAAATCTCATGCCTGCCTACTCAAAGTACCTGTTCTTCACTCTGAACTTTATTCAGATGGTTTCTATCTAGACCATATTCCCTTAACCAAAACTTATTTCTACTTGATCGGAGATTTTTGCTGTTGCCACTAGAGGTCCATTCACCACTACAAATATAGAAGAAAGAGGCGAGCAATGCATCTCCTTCTCCAGAATTTATTTATCTAAATCACTGTTCAGTGTTACTCTTGGGATAATGATCCAAAGGATGATGATTGTGGGCACCTTACAGCAGTAGAGGTGAAGGCAGGCAGTGCCTCTGTTGTTTCAGGGTGTGCACAATTTGGTCTTACTGATGTCATCCCTTTGGTTTAGTGACGGGCACTTCTTGGGTTTTATTTTGTGTTCCCTTGTGTGCTGCACCCAGGTCTGTGTTGCCCAGATTAGCACACCTGCTGTGTGAGTGCATCCACCTGTGATAAACAAAAAAACCCAAATGTTCCTGTTCTCCCCCAGGGAATCACACTCAGTTATCACAAACTGCAGCAGCGTTTGTTCCAGCCTGGTGAGAGCAGAGTCCATCCTTCTGCTCCCTGAGCTTCCCTGCTCCCTCCTTCCCTCCTCCTGTCTTTGTCAGAGTCCATGTGAACGCTGCCTTTGCCCCATTTATCTTTTCATCCCCGGCTCAGTGCAGCCTCCTGTTTCTCTGTGGCATCCCAGGGTGCCTGTGAGGTTTCTAGCACTCTCCCCCTTCAGCTGACATTAAATGCAGGCTTTCTGCTGAGCATCAGAAACGTGCCTCTGCTCAGCGCTGGAGGGAAGGAACAATGCTGC
>VWZV01015846.1:50814-129720 GCA_013397155.1 Irena cyanogastra | reverse complement strand
TTACTTGAGTCTTTACTGATTTTCTCCACGGTTCCTCTCAGACTCTTTCCTGTTTCAAAGGTGAAAATTGAGGCTTCAAGAAGAAAAGCAAATCTCAATGCAACTGGAAGAAAAAACCAACCCAAACAAACAAACAAACCCCCCAAAACAAACAAAAACCCCCAACAAAACAAACAAATGAAAACCAAACCAAACCAAAACAATAACAACAACAAAAAAAAAACCCAGAACAATCTAATGCATTATTTAGTTTATAAATAATACAAAATAAATTGCAGCTATGAGGAGGAACTTTTTTATTGTTTTTCACAGCTAATTCACCAATAATCACTATTATTTGCTCTGGCAATACCAGCAAAGACCACTGCACAGTTAACAGCACACAGAGATAATTTTGGCCTTGCTATTCACAAGTTAAAATCTCATGCCTGCCTACTCAAAGTACCTGTTCTTCACTCTGAACTTTATTCAGATGGTTTCTATCTAGACCATATTCCCTTAACCAAAACTTATTTCTACTTGATCGGAGATTTTTGCTGTTGCCACTAGAGGTCCATTCACCACTACAAATATAGAAGAAAGAGGCGAGCAATGCATCTCCTTCTCCAGAATTTATTTATCTAAATCACTGTTCAGTGTTACTCTTGGGATAATGATCCAAAGGATGATGATTGTGGGCACCTTACAGCAGTAGAGGTGAAGGCAGGCAGTGCCTCTGTTGTTTCAGGGTGTGCACAATTTGGTCTTACTGATGTCATCCCTTTGGTTTAGTGACGGGCACTTCTTGGGTTTTATTTTGTGTTCCCTTGTGTGCTGCACCCAGGTCTGTGTTGCCCAGATTAGCACACCTGCTGTGTGAGTGCATCCACCTGTGATAAACAAAAAAACCCAAATGTTCCTGTTCTCCCCCAGGGAATCACACTCAGTTATCACAAACTGCAGCAGCGTTTGTTCCAGCCTGGTGAGAGCAGAGTCCATCCTTCTGCTCCCTGAGCTTCCCTGCTCCCTCCTTCCCTCCTCCTGTCTTTGTCAGAGTCCATGTGAACGCTGCCTTTGCCCCATTTATCTTTTCATCCCCGGCTCAGTGCAGCCTCCTGTTTCTCTGTGGCATCCCAGGGTGCCTGTGAGGTTTCTAGCACTCTCCCCCTTCAGCTGACATTAAATGCAGGCTTTCTGCTGAGCATCAGAAACGTGCCTCTGCTCAGCGCTGGAGGGAAGGAACAATGCTGCTCTGTAAAAGTGGGGTCTGCTCACTCCTGACTTTATTCTCTTCTCGTTGGTAATCAGGAGTAAGATTCCTGCTGGCTGCAGTGAGACCAAAGCTGGGCTGAAACTCGTGGCTTTTGAAAATCTCCTCCTTGCGCCCTTTGGATCTGTTTTTCTGAAGGAACAAAATCAGAAGGCACTTACTGAACTCCACCAGTTTTCCTCTGGTGGGTTTAACAGCTATCCTGCCTGTCCATCCTTTCCCCTTCCATCTGTGTGGATGACCCATCTTAGCACAGGACAGGATCATGTCCCACCTCAGGGGAAGTGGCGTGAGGAAACCTCTCATGGAAAAGAGGCTTTCCTGAAGCACTTTTCCTTGCCTTTCTCTGGAATCAAGACATGTCAACAGCACAGAGCTGGGCTCCTCTACTTGTCACCAGAGCCACTGCCTGGCATGCCTTCCCATCCCTCACTGTCCCCATGCCTGAGCTTTTTCCTTCCCTGGACTCCTTTATTTTTTTGTCCCGCGGACCATAAAAGCTTGGAAAAACTCTTTGGAACAACAATTCACTTTTACTTAAACTGCCTACCAAGCCCGTGGATCTCAGGAATTTTAACTCTTTGAGTACCCACTCATGTAGTCTCCCAATAATTGGACTGATTGAATAAAACACTATTTTGAACTAATCAGTCAACAACCAACCTCTGGGCATTTTACAATTGAATTTCCAAGTTTCTTCTTCCTCTGTCAGTGGAGATTGGCAATGAAGCTGGGCACTGGTATGGAGGTCACCTCAGGGTGAGTGTTTTCATAATTCACCTTGTGTCCAAATCAGGAGAGGCTTGGTGCCCTGCACAGAGTCCTCTCATTTGCTCAGGCACTTGGCTGGCACAGAAGATGGTGAGATGAACCATCCCTGGCAATGGGTGGTCCCCAAGATGTACCTCAAGGTTCCTGGGCAGATGCTGAGGTCTTGCATCCCCCTCTGTGTGATTGTACAGGGCCTTGTCTTCCCCTTCAACTTTCCTTTCCTTTCCTTTCCTTTCCTTTCCTTTCCCTTCCTTTCTCTTCCCTTCCCCTCCCAGGACTGGGATGGGTGCCTGGCTGTGCAGTCACACTTTCCCCTGGCCATGGCACAGATGACTTGTCACAGCACTGTGGTGGACACACATTTCTAATATTTGAGTCTGCTCACTTTCCCTCTGCAGCGCTCAAACAGCTGTTCCTCCTCTCTGTGTTTTTTACAGGCCTGGTTGGGCCGTGTGAGTGCAAGGATAATCCTGCCCTGCAATGCTGATGTGTGCAATCATTCCTTTAGATCTAAGTGCTGGCTTCCTTCCCCCAGACAATTGACTGGAGGAGGAAACTGCCTCACACTGCTCCAGGGGAGGTTTGGGCTGGGCACCAGGAGGAATTTCCCCATGGAAAGGGTGGTCAGGCATTGGAAGGGGCTGCCCAGGGAGGTGTTGGAGTCCCCATCCCTGGAAGTGTCCAAGGAATGACTGGACATGGCACTCAGTGTTGTGGTCTGGGTGACAAGGTGGAGATCAGTCTCAGGATGGACTTGACCTCAAAACTCATTTCCAGCTGTAATAACTCTGTGATTCTGCTCCTAGTTCTGTTCCCTAGTTGTGAATCAGTTGATAACTTCAAATAACAGCAGAAGAAAATCTGGCCTGCATATAAGAGGCAAAGTTCTGTTATTTGAGCGGCAAAAGAAAACACACCCTCATATATCTGAAATATTTTGTATTTAAATCTGCATCAAAATGGTAGAAGCCTCCACACACAGAGATTTTTAATGCTGACGTTGGGTTTGTCCAGTTTAAGGACCTTGTTTGTTTTGTTTTTTTCCGCTGCACATTCCAAGTGCCACTTTTCACTTTTTATTCTGTTACTGCTGGAACAGAAATTAGCAATGAATACTTGAAAGAGGAGTGTAGCAGAAAGGAAATACATTTAAGTACAGCAAAGATATGGGGAGCTTTTCTGCAGGAAAGATGAGTAGTTTTATCCTTGCCTTATATCAGCACAGTTCTTCAGATTTACAGTGGGGGGTTTGTGGGTTTTTTTGTGTGGTTTTTTTTTGGAAGGGGGGGTTGGGTTTTTTTACTTTTTTGTTGTTGTTGGGTTTTTTTTGTGGGTTGTGTTTGGTTGGTCTTTTGCTTGGGGTTTGAGGGTTTTTTTTTGTTTAGGTTGCTTTTTGTGTGTGTGTGTGTGTTTTTGTTTGTCTGTTTGTTTGTTTATCTGTTTGTGGGAGTTTTTTTGTTTGGTTTGGTTTTGAGGTTTTTTGGCTGTTTCTTTCCCCCCAATAGCCTAACTGTTTGAGCAAGACAGACCTAGAAAACCACCTATTATTTTTGTATCAGCCCTACCTGAAGGTCCAAAACAATGTCACAGTACCCACAGGATAAGCCCTTTTACACCCCTGATCAAAGAGAAATGTGCTGCTCTGAAGAGCTTTTAATCTAGAGCAGAGTTTCTCAGTCCTGTTAACCCAGCCTGGGTTAGATTACAGTGATTTACTGGTTTTACAGGTTTCATCATGGCTCAATTCTCCAGGGGTGGACAGAAAGATTCTTTCCACTGAGCTCTGGGATACAGCACAGAGATGGAGAAGTGTAAACCTGGACAGGTAATACAGGTAAAGATTAGGGGATGTATCTGTAATTTCCAGAAGATGAGCAAAAGGAATACCAAATTTATCCCACTCCCCTTAAATCTTCACTCTTTTCAAACGTGATTTTGGATATTTCACAGTGCATCAAAATCTGAACATGGCAAAGACTCCACGGAGGCTTTAGAGTGTGGCTCCCGGTTCCGCCCCTCAGTGGGAAGGAGAAACCCCATGCCAGCATTTTTTTTTCCTTGTTTGACACTCCTTGGAAGCTTTTTTGGCTTTGCTCTTCACCTGACCAAAAAGCCACAAATGCAAACCAGGGCAGGCCTCGTGCTGTTGGCCACGACCAATGTAAAATAAGGAACGTGCACACCCTCGTGGGCCTGTGTGGACACCAAAAACACCCACTGCTGTGCCTTGAGCTACGCCACTAATCTGTGACTTAAGGGCCTTCTGAGTGGTGGAGGTAAAACCAGGCAATTTTCCTGATCTGGAATGATAATCTGCTTTGCATCTGTGCTCCGAAAAAGCTCGGTAGGAATGAGGTGGTGAAAGGGTCACATCTTCTCTCCACGAGAATCCTGGGGAAGGGGGGCTTGCCCCAACAGGGAGCAGCCCAGTGGAAGAAAGCAGGGCACTTGTCCTGACACACTTTGCTCTGCATCCAGAGGTTTAGAAGAAATCCTGCTGGCCTCGATGCTGGAGCTGTTTACTGGTTTTAGGCTTGACAGCCTATTATTAACTGTAACAGCAGAGAAGACCATCTGTCTGCTCCTGAGCTATTCCATCAGTCTGCGAGTTGGGGGTTTTGCTTTTTCGAGGGAAAAGGTGTAATTGTCCTGATTTAGTGAAAGGTCTTGAATTATCATATCTAAAGCAGAAATTTGAACCCTCAAACATTTTTCTTTGCTTTATGGCCTCTTGATATCCTGAGCCCATTTTCTCTTGACAGCTTGCTGCTTTTCCTAATCATTTGCAGGCAATGTAGGAAGCACAAGAAGAAGACAAATAGGATGAGGACAGAGTGGGACTTCAAAGATTTTGGGGCAGGTCATTAGCTAACATGTCTAGCTTAATAGGTAGCACTGGTTGTTTCTTTTTCATTATCATGTGAACTTTCATCTTCTCTCTTTTCTCTTTGCAAGTAACAGGACCAGATCTTTGTTTTGTTTCTTTTTTTGGGAGGGAGGGATTTTTTGGTTAAATGAACTGTTGTCTACAGTTGTCTAAATTTGGAGGACCTATAACCCACCAACTGACATCTGACAAAGGGATGGTAGACTGGATACCCTTGGGACAAGCTTTAAGATAAATATCACAGAAAGTGGGAACATTATGAGCAGGTGTTTTTGGTGTAAGCGATGATGGAGCAGATTGTTCCCTGTGGAAAGGATCCACGCTGGAGCAGCCCATGAAGAACTGAAGCACTGGAGAAGGACTCACCTTGGAGAAGTTTGTCTCCCACGGGAGGAACCCCAAAGTGGAGCAGGGTAAGAGAAAGGAGTGGCAGAGGGAATGTGTGATGAAGTGACCACAGCCTCATTCCCACCCCTCTGTGCCACCTGGGAGGGAGGAGGTAGGAAAAATCTGGAGGGAAGCTGAAGGAAGAGAAGAGCGCAAGGAAGGTGGTTTTGGGTTTGCTCTTATTTCTCATTATACTAATCTGTTTGATTGGCAATAAATCGAATTAATTCCCCCAAGCTGAGTCTGTTTTGACCATGATGGTAATTTGCGAGTAATCTCTCCCTGTCCTTAACTCAACCCCTGACCCTTTTGTCACTTCACTTTCCCCCTTCACTTGAGGAGGCAGAGGAGTCACAGGGAATATTGGTGGGCTCCTGAGAGCCAGCCAAGGTCAGCCCAGCACGGCAGGCTCAAATCTTTCAGTGGGCTCTTCTTTCAAGGTTAATGCAATCCTCATGGGCACTGAAGGTCTCTTTTGCTCTGCACAAGGATGAGATGAGGAGGGGGAACTGGTTTAGAGCTGAGAATTCAGGCTGCCTTTGAAAATGACTTGCTGGCTTCCTGAAGAAAAATCCCTGAATGGAAATCCCTCCACCTTACCTGCAGGGAAGATGCTGCCCCTTGGGCACGTTTGCTCCCCATTGTGTTTCTCAGCACACTGAGCTCTGTGCACAGCTGCTGTGCTGCCTCAGTGCAGCCCCAGCCACCAGTGTGTGGTGGTGTTGCTTTTGCAGAAAAGCCAAGAGAAACTTCCATCAGTAAGCAAGCGTGGGTTTTTATCTTTGCAAAATGCAGAGCCAAGTAGCACAACGTTGATTTTTGCACACACACACACACACACACACACTGCCCCCAGCCTTCCTTTTTTTGCTGGCACTGGTGCTGCTGGATTACTCCTCCAGCCCTTGGTGAGGGATTTTCCAACATCTGCTCAGCCAGCAAGGATGGATGGTGTCCACTCCCAGCCTCAAAATGGGAGTAAGAATTCCTGAGGAAGTGGGGGAAGGGAGGTTTGGGGACAGCTGCTACCTCTTGCAGGTGACAGTGACACTGCCACCTGCTCCCTGGTGGCTCCTCCCCAGGGTTTGCCCTGTGCGGACCTGAATCCAGCTTACTGTTAATTAACAACTAATTAATTATTTTTATACTGCAATAATACTCCGCTGTTCCCGTAGGGGAGTCAGACTGCAATTCATTATGTTCTTAATGCAGTAAACATGAAAATGAAAAGAGGCAGCTGATATTGTAATTATAGAGGGCCTGGATAGATGTCATGGAAATAGGAGTTTTTTATTTTCCTTGAAGAGTTGGAGAAAACTTAGACTTGCTGTGTAATAGTTAAAGGAAACAAAAATAAGCCCTCAACACTCTGCATTGGTATGAATGAAAACTGAACACTGTGTGAATTTACACAGAAAATAAGGGGGTTTACTTTTAAAATTGACATTTTGAGAATCAAAACCACATTTGAGCCAGCAAGACTGAGTATTTTTTAAGTGATGTTCTTTTACCTAGGTTGTTTTCCAGAAAACAAACAATAAAGAAAGAAACCAACCTTCCAACTTCTTACCTGTATTTGTTTCTCTCTCCATAAAGACTCTTCACTGGCACAGGTAAGGAATGGATTAGTGCTGTTTTTTGGTGGGATTATGATCTATAATTAATTAATAACAGCAAAGTACCCAGGTATGGGGATTTTTGAAAGGATTTTGAATAAGTTAGAGACAAGACCTCCGAGTTGTTTTTGATGATGCAGTTTAATGTTCTTATCTTCTACGTAGACAGGAAGGGTGAGTTCAGCTCACATCTTTACCCCGTGGTTCAGAAGGTCAAAAGACCCTTAGTTAAAAGACCTTTTAAGGAGTTATTGACCAATAAAACACTGCCAACAAGGTTATTTATGTTTTTGACCCAATCCTTAAATATTTTGTCTTATGGACCCATGCTGCAGTCTGAGCTTTCTTAGCCAATCATGTTATGTCACACAAACCTACAGTACTGCATTCTAAACTCCTTGTTACCTTTGTAACTACTTTTATTTTGATATCTTAAGCTCTAAAACTCTAAATTTTCTTCCACTTAATTTAACATGTCTCTGCTTTAAGCTATAAATTCACATTCTCACTTCTGGCACCTAAGTTTGGAAGTTTCCAAGGTCTCAGATCAAATCCTGTGTTTAATTCTAAGCTTTGGCTTACAGGCCCAGAATTCTGAGAATTCCCTGCATTTCGGATTCCAACACCCAGGCTGTGTGCTGAAAAAAAAAGGGCAAGCTGCTCTAATGGTGTAGGGAACTGAAGCCCTAATTTGCAAAAAGATCAGTGAAGGCGATAAAATTCACATCACTATCACATCCTCTTGGGAAAGGTGCCCATGATTGTCCAGGCACCCCTGTAAGGTGAGCTGTGAGACCTCAAAGGCAGCTCCCAGCCCAGCTGGATCTGTGGATGAAGGGGATTGTGGCTGCAGACTCCCTTGGGTGGAAGTGGTGCCTCAGAAAGCTCCATCTGGGCCCTCAGAGGTTTCCCAAAAGCAGCTCAGAACCTGCTGGGGTTTTTCAGAAAGGTGCTGCCACTCAGCTGCTCAGTGTGATTCACCTCCCCTGAGAGAGACAAGTATTCCTTGACAGGTATTCCTTGTTATTCATAGCCTGGACAAGCAGCTCCTGAAATGGCTTTTTGGGGCAAAAACCAGAGAGACACAATCCACGCTCCAGGACTGGCTAGATGAGGTGTGATAGCTGGAATGAGCAAGGACTGTGAGACAGGAAGCAGAACAGCAGCATCCAAGACTTTCTGCATGTTGGCACTGAAGAGTTACCCCTGCTTTTCAGTCAGGTCTGCCTTTCCATTTTTCCACATTTTTTGAGGTTTTCCACTGGATAAGCCTCGCTGCTGCCCGCCTGCCTTCTTTGCAGAGCCTGTGGAAATGAACCTTGAAGAGGCTTCTCAGGCATCAAGGAGTTATTGTGGAAATCACCAACATTTATCCCCATTTGGTAGGGCACAGTGCATCAGAGGAGGCAAGCCCAGTGTGCTTTTTTTGCAGCAGATATTGCAGCACTGTGCTTTTTTCTGCAATAAGGCAGCAGCTTCTCCAGAGAGAGCTGACACATTTCTAACATTATTCTCAAGATAACAATGGCAAAGGTATTTGTGCTGCTGTGTGAGGGAAGCCACAGGCATCAGTGCAGCTGCCACCACTGTCATGCTGCTGGTGAGTCACTGGTGAATGCCACTGGAATGACACACTGGTGAGGAGCTCCAGCATGTCCAGCTTGCTGAGTCCTTCCAGTGCTCTGGACACTGATGCATTTGATGAGAGCAGACCACTCAAGGACATAAAGAACACTGCATCCCACATTGTGAGAGTACAAAATGGTTTTTTAGCTCTCCATGCTCACCTGCACTTAGAAGAAAGGGCAAATTCACTGTTTGTGGGAAAAGTGTGTTATCTGGGTCAAGAGACCACCACGCTTTTCAGTCCTACTCTGATTTTGGCGTCCACTCAGAGCAGGAGGGTGGCCACACCCTTGGCCCCTTTGGCAGAGCACAAAGCTGTGGTGGTGTGAATTCATGGATGAATTCAGGGATGAGCATCCATCTCCTGGAAACAAAAGAAAGCAGCCTCTGTGAGTGCAAAACCAGCAGTGTGCTGGTTTTCCAACCAAGGGGAAGGTGTGGGAGGAAAGGGGATATTTGACACTGACCTCCAAACTCAGCTTAGCAACTGGTCCTATCCCAATTTTCACACTTCTTGCCACCACCACTACTAAAGGCAGGCAAGACTATCAGAACAGACCTCAAGAGATCATCAAGTCCACTTTTTGGGTCCAAGGCAGGCTCAGCTGTGTCTAGGTTATTCCCAGTGAATGTTTTCTTAACCTGCTCTTAAACACATCTCCTGACAGAGGCCCCACCTTCTCTCCCAGTGCCTCATTGCTGCAGGGTTGTCCAGGCTTCAACACCACAGCTTGAGCTCATCACCCCTCCAGCTGTGGAGATTTCCATTCTTTTTCTACCTCTCCTTCTTAAGTACTTGAAATTCTCTATCATGATCATCTTGAATCACTTCACAATCTTTCTCCCTGTCTGGCACTTTCCAGACTTCTCACTATTCCCACCATGGACTTGAAATTATTTCCAATATGGGACAGAGCTGCCATGCAAAGAAGGGAATTGTTTTGGGGGTGTTGTACATAAAAACCCTGCTTGCATACCTTACAACCTTACCTTCTTTCCCTCACTTTTCCCACAGCAGCAAACCACTGCCACCTCCCCCCTGGTTTTGGTGGACCCTGATCAGTTGTGGATCCCTGTTTCCCAGGCCTTCCAGGTGGTGGGAAGGCATCTCCACAGTTTCCACCAGGTCTGCCTGAATTTCAGCCCTCTTCAAGGAGCTGGTTGTGAAGTGCTGCAGGGCAGGGCTGAGTTCCAGCAGGCTGCAGATGCCTGCCTGGTGCTGGGCTAGACACAGCTCCACCAAATAAGCAGTTCCATCTCTGCTTCAGCGTGCCGTGCAAAGCAGGCAAAGGTCTGAAACTCTGATTTTTTATTTTACTTTTTTAAACCAGGTTAGAAATGGCAGGCATGCTGCTCAGCCCAGCCAGAGAGGAGCTGGCTTGTGCTCAGGCCTGCCATCAGCAGCAAACAGAGCTGGCGTTGTGGAGCCTCTTGATCTCCAGTGTGACTTCCACCCAGCACTAACAACACCAATTTATCTGGCAGCTGTGACCAGAGAACAGCTCGTGGTCTCCAAGGAGCTCACAGGTTTCTTGGAAAATAAAATGGTCCTGGTGTGCCTGAATCTTTTCCCTCTGCATCTTGGCATTTTTGTCGGATTTCCTGAGGGGTCGTTTGTCAACAGGGGCTGAAAATGAGCTCAGGTGTGCCCAGGTGGCCAAGAGGCCGATGGCTCCTGGGCTGTCCCAGCCATGGGGTGGCCGCAGGAGCTGGGCAGTGACTNGACAGCCGGGGGGTCAGGCTCTGCTGCCAGGGAACAGGGACAGGATGACAGCAAGCAACCTAAAGTTGCACCAGGGGAGATTTAGATTGGATGTAAGGAAAAATCTCTTCCCAGAAAGGGCTGTGAAGCATTGGAACAGGCTCCCCAGGGAGGTGATGGAGTCGCCATCCTTGGAGGGATTTAAAAGATGTGTAGATGTGGCACCTGGGGACGTGATTTGGCAGTGCCGAGTTAATGCTTGGACTCAGTGATCTTAAAGATCTTTTCCAACCTAAATGATTCAATAAAATTTCCTGAAATTTCATTTCCTGAAATTTCTCATGAATTCACATAATTCCGGAATCTAGTAACTTTCTGATACCCCAGAAATTGCAATAAAATATAAAGAAGTTAGCAAGACAGGAATTTCTTCCAGCTGTTGTGTGCATTGAAAGATGCAATTTGGATGAAATATGCTTCAGTGCACTAACATTATACACCTTGTTTCTCAGTCTAGACAAGCCTTCGGCATTCCCACCACACCACCAGAAATTCCACATTCTGAGGAGAAGAAAAGCCTCAGAGAGCTCCTCACCAACTTGCAAAACACACTGCCCATGAAAGAGAGTGCTTTGCCTTCGTGGCTCACTCAGCAGAACTTTAATATCTACAGCAGAAACAGCTCCTAAAGAGAGAATGTGAGATTTGGAAATGAGGATTGCTGGTGCATGCCTGCCCAGTGACTTGGTTTTGTTGGGTTTTTCTTAACCACAGGCATAAGAATATGCATCACAAAGAAAAGAGCACAGAAGGGAGAGAAAGGAGAAGAAATCTGATTCTTTGCTCCTCCTGGGGTACAAAAGGGGCTGTTTTGGTTCTGCAGCCTACTGCAGTGTAGTGGTTTCCTCATCTACATGCAGTTGCTCCTGTGTTTTTGTTGCACTCGTAGGTTTGCCAACCTTTTTTTGGATTTAGGTGGAGGGAAAGGTATGTTCCTATCCCATGCAGTCAGATACTGTGGAAAACGTGATAGCTTACAGCATAGACCCTCTGCCAGTGGGGGAAAAAAAAAAAAAAGACAAAATAAACCCCACATTTTAGTCTTCAAAAAAAAAAAAAAATTACCCTTTAAGCTCTTGCTGCCCTGTTTCACGCTGGGTTGAGACTCCTCTCTCAAACCCACTTCAAAGCTCCCACTTTGACAATTCGTGCTGAAGTGACCCATCTTTCCCCAGTACAGCTGAATTACCCTGGTGCAAGAGGACACAGGATGCAAGTATCCTCTGCCTGCACTGGGCCAGAAGATTTAAACACAAAGATAAAAGCAAACAAAACCCAGTGACAGTAGTTCTGTAACAGTAACATCTGAAACCACAAGCCGGCTCAGGGCTCTGCACTTGTGAGGTGAAAAATGAAATAAAAGTCCCTGGTTTTTAGAGTTGAAAGGAAGGTTGTCAGACAGTAGCACACTGATCAAGTCTCAGAGCTGAGTAATTAAAAGAATCTCTAGCTAAGTAACACGCCTTGTTTTACAGTGAAAAAAAAAAAATAAAAAAGGCAGAGGCAAGAGCTTATCTGCTCCAGATAAGTGCAAGATATCGTTCCAGCAGATTGTTGGTAAACCATCCCACCCACAGAGCAATTAAATGGGACACATTTTAATGATGCTATATCCTTTCAACTGTGCTTTCAAGAAGATTATTTTTTTTTTTTTCCCTCCGGAGCAGAACGACTTATTTTGTTTTGCTAGTTGAACCCCTTTGCTCCCTGATGTGTGCCAGGTACCCAGCAGGTCACCCTGACACCAGAGCCCTTTGCTCCTGGGCACACGTTGCAGGATTGCTATCACAGCCTAGTCCCTTTGGCAAATATCTATGCTGGGATCCCAAAACAAATAATTTTCTACTGCTCTTTGCAGTAAGCCAAGAATACAGCCCGCTTTAAAGCAACTAAATAGAACTCTTTCTCTGGAGCGCTGCGCCTTTAATAATTTATTCCTAAATGCTTTAACAAATTCCCATCTGACCCAGTCATTGACCTCAAGAAAGTACCCACTTCACTTATTGTTTAGTTAGAAAGTCCCTGGGAGATCTGCTGGACAACACAGGATGGTGAAAATACAAACTCCATAGGCAAAGTAGCAGATTTCTACTTCATGGCAATGCCCAGGTCCTGCCTGAATATTTTAATTTCTAGATTCTCACTATTCGAAGGCAAGGTGGAGACCAGACCAAAGCACACCACCAGCTTTGCAGACCTTACAGCAAAAAAAAAAAAAAAAACCCCAAAAAAACAAACCAAACAAACAGATAGGAGGAGTTAACACAGTTTAAGAGGAGACAAGGCAGGTGAAGTGACTTGCCAAATGCCACCCACCCTTAATTAAGATCATCTTAATTACAAATAAAGAAGGCAACCCAGTGAAGTAAATTGTTACCACACTCCTGATCACTCCACTGTACAGCTCAAAGACAAAGCCTGTGTTTTCATCTTGGTTTGGCCAGTGTCAAAGAGCAATTGAAGAAGGAAACCTTGGACATGCCTAAAACCAACAAAATGTCCAACACCTGTAGAAGATGAGCTAAAATCCTTGGGGGAACTTCGTTAGAGACTTGAAAATGAGAACTATTCTGTTGCAAACAGAAAGAAATTACTTTGATCCACTAGAACAGGGAAACTGATAAAGTTCAGACCATTTCCCCAGTGAGGCACCCAAGAGAGAGGACCAAAGGACAAGCTGGCATAATTCTAGTCAGGACCCACTGGGGCACCCTCCTGCAGCAGCTGGTGCTCATTATTTTGTTGCATGGGGCTTGCTGGCTGATGTCCTCCCCCCTGGAAAGGCCTCCTAGGAACTTCTGAGCTGCCAGATCTTCCTGTGCAGGGGCAACCTGCTGGCTCAGACCCCCAGAGCTGCTTCCAGCACAGAGCTGCCTGGTGGCTCAAGGAAGGACACCCATCCCAGCCATCCTGCTTGCCAGGGCAAGGAGCCCTTTCCTTGCCAGAGGGGCTGGGGAGAGTCACCTGAGCTCTACAGGCACAGGAGCTGGAGGCTGAGAATGAGGCAGGGAGGGGATTGAGCTCTGCAAATGCATTTCCCAATCAGCCTCAGCTGATGCTGTGCAAGAATTTTGGTGCTCGCCCCCTGCTGACCTCTTCTCTCTGTGTGGTCTGTGTGACACACTGCCAGATGCAGCACTGCTGTAGTCCTTAGAGGAGTTCAAGGTTGTTAAAAGAAAAAAAAAGAAAATGAGGGGGAAAAAAAGAAAAACTAGCTCTCTCTTCTGAGAACGGGATGGTGCCCAATAGATAGAATGAAAAGAAATTAAATGGTGCTAATTTGTTGATTGCTTGCACTGCCATGAACATGGCAGATTAAATAGCAAATTTATAAGCTGACTGCACTCCAGCTGAAAAATCACAGTGCTTGGAAGAGAAAAGCCCCATAAGAGTGCTGCTGTGCTACTTAACTGCTTTTTCAATTGTTATGACCCACCTCCCTGCCTCTTTTACAAGACATCTCTTTTCCTTTTCTGCTCCAGTTTAACAGGTGCCTGGTGCAGGAGAAGGAAATGAGGCAAACGTGGAGGAGGACAGAGGCAAAAGAGTGGGTGGAATCAGGGCAAAGGGACACAGAGACATTATTTGAACAATGCTCAGACTTGACATTTGCAGGGTTTAGCATGTGACAAAGGCTCATTTTCAGGAGCAAGGGTGGACCTGTGGGCCTCAGAAGGAAGGCAGTGTTATTGCAGGAAGCAGAGAGGCAGAGGTCAGTGCTCTGACTCCTCTATTTGCTCACCAGGCTGGAGGAAATAAGATTTCCTCGTGTTGAAGGCCAGCAGCAGAGTCCCCTTTAGCAGCAGGGGAAAATCAGCAGAGGGGACTTGTTCCTCTGGTGTATCTCTGGTCATCAGACTGGCTGCTCAGGAGGCCAGGATGACTCTTTGGGGGCTGCAAGATTAACAGGCAAAGAGAAAACCTGGAAACCAGTGATGTTGCACTAAGGAGGGCACAGCATTAAAGCTTTCCTTTTATTTCAAAAATGTGATTTTGTGGGCTCCTAACACCACGGGGAATAAAACCAAAATGGGGAAACACAACAAAGGGAATCTGTTACGGGAACAGCCTCAAATATGGAGGGAAGCTTTTCAGTGAACGTCCCAGTGGGAGAAGTGGTATGAGCACTGCTCTTCCTTATCTGCATCAGCAATTCCAGTGATCAAGTGGGAGGGTCAAGAGGGACTCACAATTTCTGCCAGTAAGGATTTGGCTTGCTTGTGGATGGGACAGGAGGACACCAAAATTAATGACTCCTCAGGACCAATCTGTGTCAATTACATGCATGTGTAGGAAGGTGTTGATAATGGCCTGTAGTGGGAAGCAACTCTGAGTTACCCTGCCTAGAGAAGATTGTTAGAGTTGTGGCTTTGCTTTTCCCCACCTTCACCCCAGGATAAAAAAATTGAGCAGCTCTTGCCTCTGTTCTGGCTCTTGCTCATTTGCTCCTTCCCCTGCAAGCTGGCTCTGCTGAGCAACCTGCAGCACTGGTGATCCCAAAACCACATTTGTCTCCCCTCTTCATCCTGTTGCCTACAGGAGTGCCAGGTTCTGGCTGACAGGCTGCTCTGCCTGAGTACTTGTGAAACAGAGAGGATGTGCCAAGGAACAGGCAGTATGTCTGAACACTGAGCACACAGATCAGTGCTTGGCCCTAAATAAGGGCATAAAATATATTATGATGTGTGAGCATTAGAACTGATCCAAGTCTTCACATTCTGAAATCCTGAGGGGAATCACTAATCTAATTTCAAGGGGGAAGAAAAGGCTGGGGAAGGTGTCCTTCTAAAATGCCAACAACTTCTATGTCTAAAATGTCAACAATTTCTGTGCACCCTGACTAGCACCCTGTACATGTGAGGGGTGCTCTGCACAACTCATGCTGGGTCTTGGTTAGGAGTAGGTGGTGGCTCTGGCATTGGACTGAGACCAAGGCAAGACCAGGGCCACATCCAGAGTCACCAGCACTGGCTTTTACAGGCTGCTCTCAGAAGCAGCTGCCAGCAGGAAGGCTGTTTGATCTCCTAAGGTTTTCCCTACCTGGTATGCTGGCAGTTCTGCAAGACAACATTTTGCTAACCCCTCAGAAGACTTTCAGGAATTTCCACAGGAAACAAACAGGAGGCCAGGCCCTGGAGCTGCTCTGCAGCAAAAATGACAGAGGGGAGTTTGGAGGATTTGCATCTGGAATTTAGGGAGGTGTCCTGCTGGGTGGGTCTGCAGGGGTGAGGTGGCCTGGTCTGCATGGCTTTGGGCAAACTGCTTCTCCTGCAAAGGTCTGTGTGCCAGAGCTGGCTCTTAGCAGATACGGTGTGGCCACTGGCCCCTGGTCCCAAGTGGTGGCCCTGTGGCCACTCTAACAAATACAGAAAGATGCAGAGCCCCATCTTTCCCAGTTAGTCACACTGGGTTCATGGGAAGGAAAGAATCCTTGGGCTTCTAAACTGCCCAGCTGAACTGCAAGGAGAGTTATTGAGGAGTTCACTGCTATCCACCCAGGCTGCAATCCCTAAAAAAGGCAGATCTACAAGCACACAAAGATGAAGATATCATTAAGGCAGTGAAGACATCATTATAATAACTTCAAAAGCCTTAAAAAGTTTCATGGAACTCCACAAAGGGTCCTTCACCCAAAATTGCTCCACTTAGCTGCTTCCTTTTTACAGCCAAAATGGCATGGCTAGACCTCAGGAGGAGGTGCAGGGTGAGGGGTGAGAATTCTCTTGGAGCACAGGACATTTTATGAAGGAGTCTCCTACCAAAAATAAGCCCAGGGCATCCAGCACATGAGAACATCTTGGACCTAGGGGTGTAAGTGTATTCCAGGACATTTTTTCCAGCCACTAGTGCCTACAAAGATGCAAATGGCTTGGAGAGGGCCTCCAAGGCCCTCTGGTTGGAAGAAGGTTGGACTTGGGGAAGTCCAACCAATTGTCAGCAGCAAAGGCAAATGGAAGCCTGATTTAAGTGGGAGGTGAGACAAAACAAGTGTAGTGGTTTTTTTCCTAACATGCTTTCCATGGTGTGGATTTCATCAGAAGGTTTTGAGCAGCCAGGCTGCAATGGCTGTCAGAACAGATGGAAGGTGTCACTCCTGAGCTGGAAGCTGCCATCTCCCATCAAGCAGCAGTGTCCAGTGCTCTGCTCCTCCTCTGCAGCAGAGTTAGCTGAGAATAAAACTCCCACAAAATCTACAGCAGTTCAGTAAGACACATCCAAGCATTTCCACACTGAGTGTGGCTCTGTTGGACATGGCAGACAATCAATTCTTACTTCAACTTAACAACTGAATAGCATTTTGTGGAAAAAGTAAACAAGTAGGAATAGTAGTAAACAAGAGGGGAGAGTTAAGTGATCCCATGCTGATTCATTGTCTTGGTTTGAAAAGACAGGTGTTGGCTAAGGAAGGCAGGAGCCTCCCCTGAAATGGAAAATGTAAACCCCCTCCCTCTGAATTATTATAATTTTGAAATTAAAAGGCTCTCAGGCAAATATATGGGAGCAGGAATGACAGTTCTTTATTAAGGAAAAAATTAAAATTGNACTTACCTTTCAATCCAGGACATTCATGAACACTCATACTTTCATGACTAAGGGGTCAAGACTCCAGAAATCTGTAGCCTAGAGGCTTCAGTTTTGACTTCAAGACATCACAATTGCCAGGGTGTAAAGCACAAGTTCTCATGTGTGAAGTCGAGAAAAGAGTGGGGCTCTTACTGAACCAGAGGAAGAGGACTGTGTATGGCACAACATTTATATTTCCATTCCTTATTGCCCTCCTTCTAGAGAAAGACTGTACCAGATTTCTCCTTGTCTTCCAGGAAGAAAAGCATGCAGGAGTCACACTTGTGATAGCATGGGGCCAACCTGGATAATGAGCAATTCTCTTGCACTCCACCTTTACCCAGACCTTCAACTTTAGCTGTCTAAAATAGGACACATCTTCCTTTACAGCGAGCCAGCTGTACTGCATACCAAACCAAAGCCAGTGGCAATTCTAAAAAGCACATTCCAGTCAAATCTGGCATTATCTCAAGCCCTTCATGCCCCATTTTGGGTGCCAAAAAGGACTGCTAGTGAGTAATTACCACACAGCTGCTTGCTCACTCCCCCACCAGTGCAGTGGGGGCAAAAGTGGAAGAGCGAAAATGAAAAAAAGCTCCTGGGTTGGGACAAAGACAGTTTAATAGGAAAAACAAAACTGCACACACAAGCAAAGCAAGTCAAGGAATTCATTCCCTGCTCCCCATGGGCAGGCAGTGTTCAGCCATGCTCAGGAAAGCTGGATGGCCTGGGAAGACCAAGGCCATCACTCCAAATGCCACCCTCTTCCTTCTGCCCCAGCTCTGTGTGCTGAGCCCAGTCCCATATGGTCTGCAGCATCCCTTGGGTCAGTCAGGGTCAGATGTCCTGGCTGTGTCCCCTCCCAGGTCCTTGTGAGGAGCAGCAAAGCCTTGGTGTGCAAACACTGAGCTTCCCCAACCAACACATCTCTGTGTTACCAACACTGCTTCCAGCACGGGTCCAAAACACAGCCACACTCCTGTATGGAGAAAATTCACTGTGCTCCAGCCAAAAGCAGCACAAAGTGATTGCCACACACTGGATATCACAGGGACAGTCTGCTCCAGCTATCCTTAAATGTGCTTTTTCCATGGCATTCTGCAGTAAGTGAAAATTGCTCACTTTTTTTTTCTGGCATAGGGTACTTTGTACTACCTTGCATTTACTCCAGGTGAAAGCATCCAAACAAGCCATCAACACAGGGCATGACAACTTGTGAGCCTTTGGGAACTGGTAGCTTTGGGTTACTACACCACTGAGTAAATGGAAATTTATCTTGATTCCCTATCTTGGGAGTTCTGGTAGATGAAGCAGGCATTGTTGTGTTGATTAGCATGGCCTTTTGTGACTCTGAGAATTTCTGCATGACTGAAAGGGCCAAAATCTGATTCCTCTGCAGGAGGCTACCACCCACATTTTGGGAGGAGGAGATCAGATCATGTCTCTGGACCTCTGCTCTCTTCTTGCTCAGGGTTTTATTTTTGTCTGTCAGTAAAACGTGCTGGGCAGTGAACAGTGGTGGCTGAGACAAAGGCACATGCCCCTTACTGCTGCCCCTTTCCACAGAAGCAGAAAACCTTTGGTAGCAGGAGGAGGAAATTGAGCAGCACCTCGACACCTGCCCAGCAAGGCTGAAGGGAAGCACCAGTCAGATCCAAACAAACAGTTTCTAAATAAGAGACAAGTGTCAGGCAAGAACAGTGCAGAGGACCAGAGAAGAAATGGCTGGATTTCCTGGATGCTGCAAGTACTGATGACCTGGAGATCCAGCTGACTTGCCTCATAGTTGTTTGGTATTTGTTGTACTAGTAAAAAAACAGCTGAATCTTCACCACTGTCTACTGTTCAAGAACCCTTTTGCTCTAAATAGACGATTTCTGACACCTGTGAAAAGTTCTGCTGAATGTGTTACTTTGGCAAGTATTGTGAAACATGATTTCATTACTACTGACGTGTGGTTAGAAAGAAACACCCCACAATCTATCCAGCTTAATCTGCAGCCACAATTTGTCAGACAGATGCAACTGCCAGATTTGCAGCTGCAGAAGTGAAACCAGAGTTGGGTCAGAGTCAGTCACTGAAAGAGCTGTGCTGTGCAGTTAGACCTGCACTTGCTGTATGGTGAACACAAAATTTCAGTGCATTTCTATCTGCTGCAGAGTATGAAAGCCAGCACCATCCAAACGGGGCAGAACAGGATCAAATATCAGACCACACTTTTCCTCCTGTGCTGTTTCATTAAAAATATTTTTTTTGTAGAAAAAACTACAGTATAGGAGTCAGAGAAGTCAGCAAGTTTGGGGTTAGAATTGCCATCAAAACAACCTACTCTCTCTCAGTTTGAAGCCATTATCCCTTGTCCTGTCACTCCGAGCCCTCATAAATAGTTTCTCTCCATCTTTCTTGTTGGCTCCTTCAGGCACTGGAAAGAGCAATTAGGTCACCCTGAAGCTCATCTTCTCAAGGCTGAATAAGCCCAATTCTCTCAGTCTTTCATCACAGTGGAGCTGCTTCATCACGCTGGTCATCCTGGTGGTCTCCTCTGGACTGGCTCCAACAGGTTGATGTCCTTCCTGAGCTGGGGAAGAGGAAACCACAAAGGAAACCTGCACATACAAAGCAAATTAAGAATGCTGTCAAGAATTCCAGGTGGGAATTCTGGGGCAATTCTTTGTTGGCTGTTCTTCATTGTACTGATTGCACAGTGCTCTCTTAAAGCTGTGTCTCCTTACTGGTTCACCTCAACAGCTCTGTCATCCAGTACTGGGCTTACCTGCAAGGCTGTTGTGTGTGCCATCCTATTCCTCACCTTTGTGCAGCCTGCAGGCTTTGCTTGTCCTTCTCAGTTCAATCAGAGTGGGGTGTTGCTGAGGCCAGACTAATTTTTGCACTGCACTCTGCAATGCAGGCATCCCCCAGGGCAGTCTCCACCGCTTGCAACTCTCAGCACACACACATCTGCTTCTGTGATCAGGAAAATGAAACAGCAGAATTATCCTGTTATCCTCATCCTGGTGAGATCTCCATGACAGGTTTGAAACGCTGCTGTCAGCCAAGGTACATGGAGGTATGGACTGAGGCATGAACTGCTGTAGCCTACAGACAGCCTTCGCTGTCATGTTGTAATTCACATCAGTCACCTCTGCCAGTTACAGATTTATTTTTTCATCTGCCCAAATGTCCTCCATCTGAACAAAAATGATGTCTCTAAAAACAACACAGCAACATGTCAAAATGGGGGCCTCTTCTGTCTTATGAACCTCTTGATGGATTCCATCTCCATTGGTGAGGATGCACCAGCATGGAAAACCATCCCCACTCAGTCAGAGATGCTGGTAGAAACGCCCATGGTTTGTCTATCCAGTTTAGCCTTTCCTGTCTGAGTATTAAAATCTGCTAGACAAGATCTCATGCCTCATATGCTATCCATTTAAACTGCTATCACATTTCCATTTAAAAGGAGCACTGAATTTTGTTCTGCTGATTCTTGCCTAGCATATGTAGTAGTGCACACCTTTCTCTTCTGTGTTTTTAGTTAGAATTTGTTAAATTACAGAGTATTCAAATGAGACACTTGCTAGGCACTCTGTAGGTGTAAGTCAGATTTTCCACTGATTCTAGGACATCACAACATCTGAGGATCTGACCTTTTAAGCTGACCATATTTGCCCTCCTAGGTCTGTCTGAATAAAAGCAGATTGTTTTTTCTTTCCAGTTTGGGAATTCTGCCCTCTCCAAACTGTTTCTGAAACCACTCCTGGGATAAGCAGGAGTATTTAATGTGGGTAAGATATGGCTTTTCCCTAACAACCAAATTAAGATGTGTTATCTGATGAAATACAACGCCTGATGCTTGCTACATGAGAACAATACCTACTTTAAATGCCAATTCATAACATCTTTACTATAAATCACTGGGACAACTGCAATGTCTTGTTTTTGTTCCTGTATAAAGGTCAAAGTGTCGTAGTGAACAGAAGTTCTCTACAAATACTAGGAGCTAATACTCTGCATGACTAAATGCTTGACAGAGAAAACACATCACTTAGAGCAGACCTGGACAAGCAGCAGAGTTTACAAAAAACCTGGATCAGACTTTCTGATATGCCTGTCTGAGGACAGCATGGCTGAAGGGCAGCAGAAGTGACACAAATGGCTTCTTGTCATCTCTGTATCTTCCCCACAACTTTATCTCAGACCTCATCGTATCTAAAAAGCATGAAGCCTTATGACACTAAAAGTATGTGTGTTTGTGTCTTAGTGCAGTCTTGAACTCCCAAACATTTGCTGCTTTTTTAAAAAAAAATGGTCATACAAATGGCAAAACAAAATAAAAAAAACCAAAGGTGCAGTTTTGGTCTCATGTTTATTTTAATCTTCACAAAATTCATGAAGAGATACACAGGAGGCCTAACCAGGATTATTGGGGTGTTTGTTTTTTATGGCACTATTTGGAACAGTTTTATCAGGAAAGCTGAACACCAAATTGTACTACAGACAGCTTCCAAGAGCAACTTTTTGTTTTAAGACCATAAAAGGCAAAAATAAACTGCCTTTTTCTGTGTGATCAAAGACTCAGCATAAAAAGTGTCAGGAGGACCTTAAATGCCAGTTCCTGTACTCCCAATGTGTGTATCTTGGACTTCTTCCAGTGTGGGAGCAAGATGGACTTTTATTTTTATTTTCTTTTTAAATGGAAGAAAGCTGCCAAAATACATAAGGAGAAGGATTAGAGCCAGTTGCTTTTTGTTGATTCTTCAGTGGGAACACTGCCAGGCAAAGCTGTATGCTGAATTCCCAGGGAATTTCACTCTCAAAAGCCAGCTTCTGGATTTCCCTCATTTGGGAAGCTCCCCCTGAAAGGGATATTCATATCTAGGAATCAGCTCAATGCAGAATTGTTGTACTGGCAAATTGGCTGCTGTCTATTCAAATGCTGCTCTGCATAGCAGCCTTTGCTGGTTTGGTTTTTTTTTTTTTTTTTGGTTGTGGGCTTGTTTTTTTTGGTTTTTTTTTTTTTTTGTTTTTTTTTTTTTTTTGTGTGTGTGTGTGTGTGTGCTTTTTTTTTAATTAATTATTTTTTTCCCCCATTAGATTGGGATGCCTGGTGAGCTGGACATGTTTCAAAAGCAGGATTGCAGAGCACCCTGGGTAATCCAAAGTGTGCTCTTACAAAAGCAGGAAGAGACCGTTGCTCCTGGTATCAATAGCTGCTAACACTGACTCTCCAGGGTCACTTGCCAAGGCTGAACAATTGGCCACAAACACATTATTTCTGTCTTCTCGGGGCCCGTGATGGTGCTGCAGCTGTTATCCTATAAAGGGACAGAGGGATGTCTCTTGCTGCTCATCCACCCCGTGCCAAACATCCTCCCTGTCCTGTGCCTCCCCTCTGCTCTGTTAGGTGGTCACATCGTTGGGGAAGAAAGGAATATTTCTAAAGGAAGCTGCAGCTTCCCAGAATCTTCTTGCTTGCCTACATGAGCAGAGGAAAAGGATGTGAAAATCAGACAAAAGATGCAATTCTGAGAACTGTTTTGACAAGGCAAAGGTTTTGTCAACTCAAAAAAGGAAAAAAAAAACAAACCTTGGCAGGAATCACACATTATTTTTCATGTGTCAAGGAGAGATTTCCTTGAGGCTTTCCAATAAAATACTGTACTGTAGAAAGGCTAGACCGATGATTAAAGAACTAGGCAGGGCATCTGGATTTTTCTTCCTTGGAAGATAATTTTTACATGTCCATGTAGCACTTCATGCCTTATATTTCTCTCTGTAAAATGGGTACAATAACATTTATGTATTATGAATAAATTCTTGAGCTGTTTTGAGACATTCAGAGGTTGTAGTGATAAGAACAACAACAAAAAGTGCTAAGAAATAGCAGTATATATTACAGATACTGCACAGAAAAATGAAGCAACTTGTCAGACATTTCAGTTGGCTTCAGCAGATAGCAGAGAAAGAAAGCAAGAGCATACATCATTGGCCAAGCATGAAAACCACATAATCCACCTTTAACCTATAAACTTCTGTGATTTTGAAATAGATTATTTCTCTGTTCATCAGTACATTAGTAGAGGCATTATTTACCTTTGCAATAAAGTCCAAACGTCCTTATTACTGCTGAACCCTGATGCTGAAATGCAGCTCTTTTAAAGTTAGCAGTAATCATTTGCAACACAGTAAGCAGATGGAGACCCCATCAGAAATCAATGTCCCATTGTAATAGGTCCTGTGTGTCTAGACAGTCAGAGACAGTCCCAGCCTTTGAAAAGATTACGGGCTGAATAGACAAGAGAAACAAAAAATGTGGAGAAGAAGCCAGCAGCCCACAAATGAAGTGTTGTGCTCAGGTTCCCAGTGCTGGTCCCTGGTGAAACGGAGATGAGGATATGCCTGGGGGTGCTGTGGCTGAGTGCCTCACACCCCACCTCCCGCCCCGGCCACAGGGTAAGGACTGCTGAAGGGCTCCTGCTGCCAGTGAGAATAACAATGAGGGAAAGATAACATCCAGGGATTCAGCAGCGGAGGAGAGCTGACATGATATTTATCTGCTGTCTGCAGGAGAGAATCATATTTCTTTTGCACAGATGGATGTGCACACAATCAACTTCTGAAGATGCAAAACAAGGGTTTCTGATTTCCACCCAGGCTTACCTAGTGATTACATTAAAGCCAGAGATAGCTGTAACTGCATCTGAATAATTTTAATTAGCAAAAATTAATTAGTGCTCATACACAGCAGTACCTGCAGGTGTAGTGGACTTGCTTAAGGTTAGTTAAGGTCTAGTTAGGATTTAGCTTCTGTGAAAACAGTTTGTATGACCTCCAAAATCGCTTGAAAATTTCATCCAAACTTGACAATTAGTTTCCCCATAAGAACTGTGAAAATCTGTGAAAATCTGTGGGTTGATAGTGAAGACAGAAGCAGTGATAGTATCTCTCCAGCTGCAGAACCCTATCCCACTGGATATTGATGGTTCCATGCAGACAAACACACTAGTAATTGGGGTTTCTTTTGTCCATTGCACAACTTGTTTGTAAATGCACTTATTGTGTCTTATTTTAACACTCCCTTACATACCTTTCTTCTCTTTAACAGCAGTAGGATTTAACAGTGGTTAAATCAGATTGGGGTTTTTTTAGTATGTATGCTTTGATGCTGAGGAGTTATTTTTCTTCTTAGCATCTTATCCTGAAGCTTTGATAAAAGTCTGAAGTCCAGAAACAGTCCTGTCAAAGTTAATTATGAACCAACAAAAATCAGCATTAATCTGAAAATGCATGTCTTGGGCTTACCTGGCTGGCCCAGCACTTTCAAAGTGTAATCATCATGAATGCACACTGAGAAATCTGTCTCTGGTCAGTTCCTGGGGCTAGGTTTTGCTCCAGCCCCAGATTTTGTCTTGGCCAGCTCAGATGGTTTTGGGACAGGCCACTCCTCCTGCACATCCTACCTGTCCCTGCCTCTTCTTCCAACCTGTCCCAAGCCTCCAGACAGCCAGAACATGGTTCTGAATTCATAGACACAACATTTCTGTGGCTAAACCCACAAGTCCCTAAGGATCCCTGCCTGCTGCTGGCCAGGCATGCACCCCACTGCCAGCCCAGGCCTTGCACCCAAAGGCTCTCCCACTGCTCCTTATTCTCAGGGACAATTTCCCTGTGGTGATAAGAACAGAGATGTGATACAGCCCAGGCAGATGCTCCTGGCAGAAGTGCCAACTTCTCCCCCAGGGCTGGAAGCATGGCTGGCTAGACAGGAAAAAGTGGCCTCTTCCCTCACTGAAGCAATGTGTGCCACCAGACTGTGCCAGCTGGCCTTGTCCAGGTCAGAGAGGCACTCAGCATTTTGTCCTGGCTGGAAAAGAGGAGCTGAAGAAGAGGGCTTCAAGGCGAAAGGCAGCCAAAGGTCTCCTGGGGATGCCCAGCTGCCAGCTCACTGTCTGTGATGGTGGTGGTGCTGAGCAGCAGGAACATTCCAGGACAAGGAAAAGCCTACTGTGTTTGGGGCAGTACCTGCATACTGCAGTTGCCAGAAGAATGTGAATGAATGGTAGAATCTTTTTCTTCATTGATCTGAACACAGAAGGCCTTCAGTGATTCAGTTTCCTCCTCGAGAGGACGTTGGTCTGATGAATCATTGCTTGGCTGTTTGCAATACCAAGGGATGTAGGAGGCACTGCTTTGCATGTATGTGATTGAATTAATAGATCAGATCTACACATCTACATCCAACTACAAAAACCACATCAGTGCTTTTGCTGATCACCCACAAACCCACATCTGCTGAAAGCTTTGCTTAACAGTTTGTACTATAGGAACATTGTGATTTCTTTTCTGAGCAAGACACAGAACTATGGACATCCTTTTGCTGATGTGTTCAAATGTGCTGGTCCAGATTATAGATTAATTGCCCACAATATTTCAGTCCAAGACTCAAACTTCTTTCATTTTAATACATTTACAGCTGAGTTATGTAATAGTAATCAAAACTTAGCATAGACACATTAAAAACGGACTATGCCTTTTTTTTCTACTGGGGTGGCAATTTACAACTAGAGAACGAATGTCTAAGTTCCAGGAGAACAATCTGGGGAAACAAACACTAACTTATTGCAAGAATCTTAGTCACAGATGAAGAATCCATTTTCTTGAGCATATAACTTTCTATTTAAAAGCATGCTTTGATCCAGCTGGGTTGCATACTAAAGAAAAGAGTTTTCTTAATTAGGAAAAATATATAGCTCTTATAAGTAAGTTCATTTTGCACTTTTCTTATTTTTGTCTGTCTCTGTGTGCATGCAAAACAACCTGTTAACCACCCTGCGTATAAACTCTGACTGATACTAGGGACCCTCTATGTTATTCTATTCTACATTGCAAATTCTGTTCTCATTGTTGTGCATGCCTGTGACCTTTTGCCTTCAGATTCAGATGAAGTCCTCTGGGAGGTGACAGAAAGAAAAACCCTCAAACCTTTAGCTTGGCTAGATATAACAGTAGAGAGTCATTAAATCTTGGTGACCAGCTATTCAGTTACAGTCCATTTAATCATACAGCAGCAAAATAATTGGCAATGGCTCAAGGCAAACTAATTATTCCAATCTGAAACTCGGCAGGGTAACAAGTAAACTGTGGATGAGGTGGTGATAGATTTTGCACATCTGACAGGCCTGATCTGTGAGGCTCTTGACAAGGAGACTAATGACAACCCAGGAAGTATTCTCTCTTCAGTCATGCCAAAAAATAAGGAAAGACTGAGAGCAGAAAAACATCTGCTGGAAGGAGAGGAAAAGACCACTTTCAGGAGGAAAAAGGGAGATGAAGAAGGGTTGGCTCTTTAAAAGCCTCTAATCCAAACCTTAATGTTGCATGGCCACAGGGGCACAGAGGCAGGCTAATGTGTACAGTGAGCCCTTTCTTTTTTTGATGATATTTTTCTCCCCTCTGTATGTCTTGCATGAGCCAAAAAGTAATTAGGCTTGCTGGCAATCACACGTGTCCTGGGAAAACCATGTGGCAAGCTCAGAGAGCTCTTGGACTTGCAGCTTGGGGAAGGAATTAGCCAGAGCACTCTGGATGACAGCACCAGGGCTGGGAGGCTGGACTGTGAAATCCCAGCCACAAAGGCTGTGGAGTGTCCAAGAGACAGAGCTTGAAATCACAGCAGTGTTGACTCAGCCCACTGGAACTCAAAAGGCAATATTTGGATGAGTATTTGCAGGTTTGTGACAGCACAGCCTCTTCCTCTTCGGGAGGTAATCACACCACTGCTGTCTGGTGAGGCCCTAAAAGGCTCCAGGACACCTTAGGGAAGTAAACATTATTCACTTCTGGAAAAACATAGTAGTCAGCTGGATATATAGTAGTCAACTGAATTTACACCCTGGTGCAGGGTGGAAATTCAGACGTTCCTCACTAAGACCTCAAAAATCAGGACATCTGCCAAAATGTTTGAGAGATAGTTTTGAGGACAGAATTTCCTGGAATGGAGGTACAAAAGTGTGCCTCCTTCTTTCTTTGGTAGCACAAAACCTTTCCAAAAAGCAGAGAGGGGTGTACCAAAACAACAGAGCAACAAAGTGGAAATTATTCAAGTGGGAGCTGTGAGGAAGTTACCACATCTTGCTCTGTAAGCCATAAACTGGTGAGTAGCTGCAAGTACCAGAAATTACAACAAAATTACATCACTAAGAAAAAGTGCTTTTCCACTGACCCTTAAACAGAAGTTAAGAGCTAATGACAGAAGTCAAAGCTCAAACATTATGAGCAAATAATTCAGAATAAAAATTTCAGTGTTTTGGGTAATAAAACCTCCCTCTCTGCAGCTACTTCTGTGATCTTTAGTGCAGGGGGACAGGACTGTCAGACATGCAAGGAAAAGAGAAATCAAGTTTAAACTGAAGGGATGAGCTATGTATAAGTGTTTATTAAAGTCACCACTAGAAATGTACAACAGGTTTGTATCAGACTACGTACTTTTTTCATGCATTGTAATTCTTCTGCAGAAACCAGAGATGATAATAAAAATGATATAAAGGTCCAGATTTGAACAGGACTTCAAACTTCCATGGAAAGCAGTGCCTTAGATTAAGTTCTTCATTCTCTGTCAAACCAAGAAAAGTCCACCACTTTCCTGGCTCCCATGGCTAATTACTCTCATGGTAATTCTTTTTCCCCCCTTGAAATTGGGGAAGGTATCTATAGATGTCCAGTTTGTGGAGGTAGTCCTCAAATGAACTCTCTGATACATCTGTTTGTCATTGCTTCTCAGCAGAGAGACCTGGGGGCTGATCTCATCCATGATGACTGATGTGAAGAGGGCACTGAGTACTTCTGTCTTTTCTGTGGGCATTTTTAATTAACCTTCCATCCCCATTCAGCAGCACACCTGCAGCTTTGTTGTGCTTCCACTCTGTAACAGAGCAATAACAGCCTTTCATTTGCTGTGTTTGACATCATTTGCCAATTTGAGCTCTGGCTGAATTTTTCCTTTGCTAACTACATTACTGCATGCAGGAGCACTATTTCTGTTTCTTTGTGGTATTCTCACCTTTTCCATCTCTCTCGTATCTTTGTTTTGCATAGGAGCTCCTTCAGTAACTCACTGTTTGCAGGATGTTTTCCTGTTATGACTTTGCCTTTTTCTGACGAAGAGTATAGGCCAATTTTATGCCTTGAAACTGAAAATATTCCAGTACTCCTAAGCTTCTTTGCCCTCCAAGGGGCACAGAAAGGTCGGTGGCTGGTGCAGCACTGTGCTGTTTTCCCAGCAAATACTGAGTTAGCTGGAGGATGGACATCAGCTTGCATGTGCCATTTGAGTGAGCTGCTGATAATCACATGAAGCTGCTTCTGACAAAGGGGTGGTTTTCTTGCACAAAGATAGGAAAAAAGAGGCTGTCCTGCCTGTGCAGGATTTGCTGTAAGTCTGTACATCACTTTTCTAATAAGCTGAGACTGAGAAACAAAGAATCAGAGAGGTGCTTCTGAGAGCTGATCACACATAAGACAGGCTCAAAGCAAATTTAGGGCTGTGGGTGAGCACCTGAGGCTTCAAAACATGCAGGAGAAAAAAGATCCTTTTCAGAGACAATTAGGGAGGAATAGAATTCATAGAACCTGTAGAATTAACAGAACCTGAGCTACCTGCTGAAGGAACAGAGAAGGCCTTTTAATTGTCATTTAGTCTCTGCAGTGGCATAGAGACAGTGACAGCTGATAGAACTTTGCCTCCTAAGCACAGTTACAGTCCTGCTCACTGCCTCCACGAAAAGAAAGAAGCTGAGGACACCAGCATAAGTGATCCTCACCTCTGTTTGACCCTCCCTACTGTTCCACTGGCTTTGATGGTGGCAGAGAAAGAGCCTGCAGACAGAATGTGCTCACAAACCCAGCTTTTTCTCCTGCCAGCAGAACTGGCAAGCTGGGTATTACCACCCTCGATTTCCCAAAAAAATCAAACCTCTGTGGAGATCCATCTGAGCAGGAATTCTGCTGGAACAATAGAGAACTCTTTGTTATTTGTACTGCAGCAGCACTAGGGGTTCAGATGGAGCTCTCTGACCATTCCTAGCTGGTGAAACCCGCGTCCTGGAAAAGCAGTGGCCCAGGAGCTGCCCAGCCAGGGTCACACAGCACTTGGAGCTCCAAGGTTCACTGACCACTGGCAGTGAATCCAAGTAGTGAGATCTTGCCCAGCAGCCTGAATCAAAACCTGGTTCAGGCAGATTCCCCCAGCCTGCCATTCCTTCTTTTTCATGCCTGCATTTTGCTCTGAGAGCAAGCTTTGGCTTCTGGTAGCAGAATACTGAGTCAGCCACATGATCACTTAACCTGGCAGTCCCCAGTTCTTACTCAATATTTAACAAGCATCATTTCACATCATATTTTCTGCAATCATTACTTTTGTTTACCTCAATGGTGTAGTAGCAATTAAATTATTACGTCTGTAAGGGATTAATTAAATAAAATTATATATTTTGAAGCATCATTCAAGAAGGACTATTATTTGTCTTCTTGGGAATGTTATGCAAGTATGCAACCATGCAGATATGCATTAAATTAATCTTATTAACACCCAACATATTATTTATTTACTAAGAATGTGATAAATTCTGTCATATTATGTATCTGAAAAAAACTATCATTAACCAGCGTGGATAACTTCAGTGAAACAGAATTAAGAACAGAGAATTAGCATCGTTTTTAAGAGTAGAGTCAATAATAATAGAATTAGAATTAATACAAGCTGTAATTTTTAATGATATGGAAAACAATCACAGAGGAAGACACTAGAATGTCCTGTATAACCCAAAAAATCTACTACCCAAAACCTAAGTAACACTTCAAAAAATCCTTAACAAATACCTTTATCACAGAATCCATGCCACTGAGGGATCTAAAAAGTTGTCAATACAGATGTTGCTGTTTTCCCAACACCAGTAACTGAATTTACAATGGACAAACTGGGAACAGGCGAAAAATTACTTGTTCAATGTCTACCTACATCTTGATCAATTCATGGTTATGAAAGTCTGGAGAAATCCTGTCACCAGAAAAAGTTAGCTTCCTGTCTTATTTAAAGCCAAATGGACTTCACTTCTTAAACTCTTCTTATCTATTTTATTGTTCATGTCAGGGAGACACAAAAAGGTATTTAAGTACCACAAATTATGAGGGATGAGCTAAATTATTTCATCCATAAATATTTTAATCAGATAAATGGCTCAAGGACTATAGTCCTAAAGGACTATTTTCTGGATTTCTGAAAAAAAATCTTCTACCATACATAAGTTCTGTTGAACTAAGAGACTTATTTAGACTACCCCCTTGTGTAATTTAATATTCCTGTTGTTTGCAGTGTTAAAATGGTTTTGTAAAAAAGAATAACAACAGGAAAAAACCCTACTAATTGAATATTTTTTCTTGTTCTCTTTGCACCTATTAAGAAGTGCTTCCTAGGAAAGAAACTGGCACAAGACGCTTTCTGTGAAGACTAGTGTGTGTGGGATTAGACACAGGCAGTCAGTTGTCTTTTGCCATCCTGGAAATGAAAGAGCAAATGGGTTATACTTTACTTTTCACAAGAACTGAAGTGATAATTACAAATTCCTTTTTTCTAACAAAGTATAGAAATCAGAGTCCACTTTGGAACTGAATTCAATAGATCTTATATATTCACAATGGGCTTTTTGTATTAGTTTTTTTAAGACATGTAAGCAGCAGTTTTGCACTAAGTAATCGTAAGTTATTGAATGGTATACATAAACTGTGAAGTATAACACCAGGAAGCAATACCATAATTTAATACTAAATTATTAGAAATAATATTACTTTAATATATTTGATTAACATATGCTCTATTACCCAAGTCAACATTCATAATAACCAAATTTCTGGAGAACAAATATTATTCTAGAAAAGGAACTTGAGAAATCAGACTTAAAAATGAGATATAAAATGAATCCTCACTTAAAAGCATGACAAGAGAAACTCTTAAATTTCCTCTAAGTACCCTGAAGGAGAAAAATAAGTTAAGCTTCAGGAGAAAGATCATCAAATTTTAAATATGTGTACATATACTACTATCAAAAGCTTCTTTTAAGTTAGCAGCAAGCCAAATGGAAGCCTATTGAAATAATAATATTTGCACCAAGATGTCGAAGCCAAAAAGGACCTGGTCAGAGTCCGAGAGAGCGGTGACGTTTCTGGAGCTTCGATGCCATCTGCTGTCCGGGTAAAAAGAGTGCAGTGATCCCGACATCGACACAGCACTTTTCCATTCCCACATGGAAAACTGACCATGGGCTGGCCCCGCAACTGCCGATTCCTAACAAAGTGAGAGCAGAATTGGAAAAAAACCCACCCCCAAAAGCTTCTTGGGACTAGGCAGCTCTCCAGGGAATGGAAAGAAAGAGGCATAAAAGAAGGATGTAAAACAGCAAACTGACACGTCGATTCCATGAAAAGAAGGAATAAATATTTCAAGAAAGAGGGAAGTGGGCATCAACCTCACAGCTTTTGAAAAAGTTTCTCCAGCAAGACTCCTTTCAAGACAGTAACTTCTCTGCTTGGGTCCTAAAGTTAGGACACAAGTCTATCTTTAAACAAGACATGCATCAAAGATGAGAGACATGAGAAGAAGCTACAACAAAACTGCAAGTACAGATGGTCTAAGATTTACATCTTAGTTGTAAATGGCAGGAGACTGACAAATACAACTCCAGGGATAAAAGATTCCAAAGAGCTTTATATGTCCTTTGAAGGCCTACAAAAGTGAGATTTCTAATCTCTTTTGCCCAACTCCAGATTTCCGCCATGCAAGTTTGGACTTTCACGCTGACAAATTCTGTGACATTCACAAAGCAGTAAGGTTTCTGTGACACTCTCACTTCAGAGAGCAAATGGTCACTTGGCAGAGAAAAATGAGGCAGTGCAGTAAGTGAGCAGTAAGGTTTGGGAATCTCCTACCTGAAGCAGTGATCAGATACTTGACAAATGCATGTTGAGGCATGAGCTAACTATTTTTCCCAACTCAATATAGTCAATACGTGCATATTGGAAAAAACCAGCACTTTTCACATTGTGATTAAATTTTTACTGTAGGGGTGAACGATATTGGCTTTTATAATTGTTTTCTTTGGGGAATGCAGATGTGAATCTTCATGCTAAGCCAAATAATCTCCACTGCAGTCTTGGCTGTGGAGCTCTCTGCTCTTTTGGAGGGTCCTTTGTCCTATCTTTTTTTCTCCAGCAGGATATTGAGAGTGTCTTCTGCAAAGCTGGAAGTCTCTGATGAGACCCCAGAACGGCCTGAGCCATGGCAACCAGCTGCAGCAATCGTGCACGGCTGCTGTGCTGAACAGCTGGGGCTAATATCACTTGGGTTTCCATGCACAGGACATGTCCTCTTCCTGTTCTCAGCAGGTAGAAGAGGTTTAATCCATCTTGAGTGCATTGGGTGGCATTTGTACATGGATAAGCATGTAATTCACATGAGCTGCCTGTCTCTTGTGCTTCAGCTGGAAAGATGAAAGCCCTGTCACTTACAAGAAGCAGCACACTGATAGGTTGTGGTTATTTGGGTCTTTTGCCTCTCAATGTGAAGTGCTGTTGAACATGTACTAGTATTGCTCCACTGACAGGTTCTTTCTTTTTTCCCCATTACTTCTCTTCTGCTCCCTTTTTAAGTGTGCCCATCTATGGAAGCAAGGTCCTTTCAGTCTTTTCTCTTACAGCAACCATGCAACAGCAATGCTCAGGAGAAAGAAAAATTTGTAACTCCTGTTAACTCTAATTTCTCTCCTCAGTGCCTGTTAACTTGGACAACATGACCTCTCCACTGGGTCTCACCTAAGCTTGGTTAAAGTCTGCCTGCTTTGCCTGATCTGATGTTTGCCCTTTATACTCAACTTGAATGACTTTATGCTTAGTTTTTAAAAAGTTCTTACCTCAAGCAAATTATCCTTTTCAGGCTTTTTGCACTTCCAATAATCTTATTTGTATGTGACAATTGTAGCAGAAATGAAGTGACACTGTATCTACCAATATTTGTAACCTGACATGCAAGTGAGCTCTGAATAAATCCTGAAACAGAATTGCTGCTGTTTGGTTCTCTCCTTGATCTCAGAAAACACCATTTAGCCAAGAAAGTATGAAGACAAACCCAGCAACGCCAATCAAGTTTGATTTTCCCCTTCACTGAACCTGTTTTGTGACAAACAATTAGTGAATGACTGCTAGTTCTTGTTCTCACTGGTAGTAATTTAATTTCCTCTTTCATTTTGATTAAAAAAAAAATTGTGAAGCTAATTTTCAAGTCATTGCACTTTGCAGAGTCTGCCTGATGGGAGAGGATTGAGCCACATACAGCCAAAATCAAAACCATTAGCTGATCATTTACTTTGGGCAGGATTAGCAGGCAGACCTCTTTACCCCCAGTCAGGCATCCTACCCACTCCTTTGAACCACTTCTTAAACTTGCAGCTGGAAACTGCAGAAAAAGAAAAGAAGAAAAGATTTCAGTCAGTTGGGAGTAAAGAGAAAAAAACATGCTACTAAATCCCAAGGAAATCAGCCCTCTGTTTTATTCATATTTGATTTCACTGGTAACCATGGGAAACTGGAGCCAAACCTGGTACCCTCTTGTGTACTGCAATCCCTCACTACAGTGCAGACAGAGACAGAAGAGCAGCCATGGAAAAGGGCATATCAGTTAAAGGTGGCTCAGTTAGCAGTAGAAAAGGCTTTACCTGAGAGGTTCAGTAGAGATCCAACCCTAAATATGAAATGGCCAGGCGGACTTGAGAGACTCTGCAGCGCTGCTTGGGAACAGCGCCCTTGGATATGGTATTTTGTAGGGACCTGGTGTGTGCAGCCTGAGCACATGAGTCCTGGTGATAAGATGGGTGTCAGAAACACACAATACACTGACTGAAGACGTGACACTGCCATGTGCAATGCAGTCTAAAGCATGATTCTGGGCTTTGAGAGAGAGGGAAGGCCCCTCTGAGCTGAGAGGCTGCTGCGACCTAGAAGCTGAACTTCTTTCCCCCCACCAAAGTCGACAGGTAGAGGGAACAATCTGTTCATCTGTTTTACATTTCAGCCTTCCACAACTCTGTAATTATTCTGTCTGCCCTATCTCAATTGTTTGCTGAACCTTGAAATTTGGCTGGTAAGTAGTGCTCAACTGGAATGTGTTCTGCAGCCAACTAAGAATCTGTGCAGATCTCTCTTAAAGATAGCACCCAGCACGCTTCTCAGCCACCTAATGAAGCAAGGCAGTGCTTCCCTGTGAGCCTCCTGCCCCATTAGCATTCAAGCACTTGCTGTGGCAGTTGTGTGCAAATATCTGCGGATGCCTTCCTAAAAAATTACATTGACAATGTAAAAGGGAAGTACAGAACAGAGATATGTATTTTTGTGCGTGTACCCACTTGGGTGTTAGGAGTGTCTAGGCACAACAGCATCATTCAGCCCAAGTCATCTAAAGTAATCCAAAACATAAAAATAGTATTGAGTACTAAGAGCCATCAAAAATACTGGATGATGCCCTTTGCACAGACAAAACATTATCCACATAACTCAAGGTCATCTGCGAAATAATTAGCATTACTGGCATGAATGATGATCAGTGCCATCACGGTACAGCAGATAAGGAGCTGACTCCAGGAAGAGTAGGAAAAGCAGGTGCAGAGGAGCTTAATTCAGGAGTAAGACCTTTGAGAAATTCTCTGGGGGCTCACTGTGAGTTTCCTTTAATGTCAGTGTTGCAAAATGTGGAAACACCTTGCAGAAACTTAGGTGTATTACCTCCAAGTTTACAGACACTGTCCATGTGGAAAAAGATGCGCCTCTGAAAACTGGAGGAAAGTATATAAATGTAAGCAGCATAGACTCCAAATCCTTGTTTGGCAACAATAGTAAGAATTTCTGTGAGATCAGTGGTTGAAAACTGCTGAAAGAGACAGGAAAGAGTGTGTAACACACACACATATCAACATGTCGCTAAGAAGACAGAGCTGTGAGAAACTCAAGTGGTTCCACAGAGCAGGTGCAAAGCAAGATCCAGAAGCACAAACCACTCTAGAGAGACGCTGTGTAGGCTCCAGCTCAGGTTCAAGAAAGATTGAATCAATTCAGAACAATTGCAGAGAATGACAACTAAAATATTTGTGAGAAAGAAGGCAAAACTACAGAAGTTTGGCATAATCTCACAAAATGCAAGCCAAAAGTAGTACAATTACTGTGCATGAATACAAATGAATGCTGAAAACCTGAGTGGTCGTGCTGGCTCAAGACCAAACAGGTTTAAACTGATCACAAACACATTATACAGGAGACAGGAAGACATTCAATTTAAGGAGAAGCAGTTTCTGACTCATCATAATTAATTGCAAGAGTCATATGGATTAAAATACCCTGAACAAAACAACAACACAAAACCAAAAACAAAATCTCTAATTTTAATTATTTCTAGGAAAGAGAGACTCTTATTTGATATGCCGGCCTTGTCTCATATTCCTGCATTCTACATTTGACAGAGAGCACGGTGTGGGGAGCAGAACTACAGTGTTCCTCCCATGGTGGAGTTTCTGGTCCCTGGAATTGGTTCTCCTGGCAGGATTCATCCTCCCTGGCACCTGCAGCAAGGGAAAGGCCATTAGGGAGATTTCTAAAGGATGTCAGAGATAACACAGATGTTAGATCTACTAACTGGGATTATGCTGGTCTGGATGTGCTACTTAAAAATAAGGAAGAACTGGTCAGGGCATAACTGTAATGATCCAGACACAGGGGAGTTCAAGATCCTGGGCCAGGGTGGGGAGTAGGAAGGCCAATAGCCTGAACCTCATGACAGAAAGCTGTGACTTACTCAGGGGAGAGGTAGGTGTGAGGCAGCTCTTATGGGAGCCAGCTCTTTTGGGGTTTGAAGGGCAAAGGAGCTCAAAAGAAAAGTCCATGCTGATGCTCAAGGATAAAACACAACAGATATTTTAGGAGGCTGGCTTGGCTAAAAAGAGAATTCATGGCAGAGCAATGCAAAAAAAATCACACTGGGAATTAGGAGAGGTTATGTCAGAGATTATATTATTATTTCTGCTGAGGTGTGCAGAGGTGTGATCAGGAAAGCCAAAGCTAAGCCAGGGTTAAAGAAGTGCTTCTGCTGCTATGTAAGAAGTAAATCAAGTAAAGAAATTATGACAAATGGGTTTAGCAGTACATTGACAGCAAATACAGGCAAAAGTGAGGTACTTGGTGCCTTCTTTCGCTCAGTTTCCACTGACACTGTTCCCAGGTGTTTTAGCTCAAAGGTAGGGATGAAGAAGTGGAGGAATTCCAGGAGTAGAGGACATTCAGCATGGGGATCTCCTAGAAAATCTTGTATTACACAATTCCATTGACCTGAGTGGGATTTGTCTGAAGGGGTTTGAGTGAGGTGGCTGATGACAGTGTGAGGCCACTCTGCCATTTTTGAAAGCTTGTGGAGCCTGGGAGAGGTCCCTGATGATTTTATGTGCACCTAGAAGGTACCTAATGAACCTATGATTCCCAGAGCTCCATCAGGTCACTCTGGCTGGGGCAGAGAACTCCAGGCACGTGAGGTAAGAAGGTTCATTGGGTAATACCTCGTGTCTCCCTGGGAGGCTGCAGTGCAAAGTTCCACAGGCTTTTCCCACATCTCAGCACTTCTGGCCAGCCCTCTGGGCCCCCCTGATTCCTCCCACAAGGAGCTTTTCACAGACTCTTGGAAAGGTTTGGGTTGGAAGAGACCCCTAGGATAACCTAGTTTCACCCCTCCCCTCTATCCCTAAGAGCAGAGATGCCATCCACTAGATCAGGTAGCTCTGGGCCCCATATAGCCTGGCCTTGAACACTTCCAGGTAAAGAGCACTCACAACTCTTCTGGTCAAGTCTGTGTCAGGGCCTCATTACCACCTGAATTAAGATCTTCCTCGAAATATCTGCCCTCTTTCAGCTTAAAGCTATTCCCTTTTGTTTTACATGCCCTTCTAAAAAACCTCTCTCCAAGTCTCTTGTAGCCCCTTAGGTACTGGAAAGTGCTCTAAGGTTTCCCTTCACTTCTCCAGGCTGAACAACCTCAACTCTCTCAGCCTGTCTCTCTTTAGCACAGGTGCTCCAGCCTTCTGAGCATCTTTGTGGCCTCCTCTGGACCAGCTCTAAGAAGCCCACATCTTTCTTGTGCTGGGGCATCCAGAGCTGGATGCAGCTCTCCAGGTGGAGTCTCACAAGGGCAGGGTAGAGGGGAATAATCACTTCCCTTGACATGCTGCCCCCATTGCTTTGGTGCAGCCCAGGGTGTAGCTGGCCTTCTGGGCTGCCAGTCCACACCACTGGCTCATGTCCACCTTTATATTCCACCAGAAGAACTCCAAAGTCATACTACACAGGAATTCTCTCAATGAATTCTTCTCCCAGTCTGTGGTCATGTCTGGAATTGCCCCAGGAACAGCACCTGGTATTTGGACATGTTAAACTTTATTGGGTTCTCTGAGTCCCACCCTCAAGCTTGTCCAGGTACCCCTGGCTGGCCCCATCCTTCAGGTGTGTCACTGTACCTGCAGCTTGATGTCAGCTGCAAACCTGCTGAGGAGCTGCTCTCCTTGTCAATGTCACTTATGAAGATATTGAAGACCCCCAGCCCCGAGGGAGACCACACTCATCACCAGCCTCCAGCTGGACATGGAACCATTGACCACTGACCACAACTCTCTGGCTGTGTCCATCCAGCCAGCCAACTCCTCCTCCACCCAATCCTACACCCTTCCAACCCAGGTGTCTCCAAAGGCCTCACAGAAATCCAGGTGGATTACGTTGGTCAGTCTTCCCTTGCTGACCATTGCAGTCACTCCATCACAGAGGGCCACCAAATGGGCAGGGACAATTTTGCCTTAGTGAAGCCATGCTGGATATCTTAGAACACCTCCTTGTCTTCCATGTGCCCTAACAATGCTTCAAAAGGAGCTGGTTCATGATATTCCCAGGCGCAGAGGTGAGGCTCACCAGTCTGTAGCTCCCTGTGTCTTCCTTTGTCCCAGTTTTAAAAATAGGAGAGTGATGCTTCCTTTTTTCCAGGCACCAGAGAATTCCCCTGACTGCCATGAATTTTCAAATATGGTGGAGAGTGGCTTGGCAACATCAGGCAATTCCCTCAGGCATCTATCTAATTGGGCCCCACAGACCTGCATGTATTTTCTCTCCTATGCAGGTGCAGGGAGGTGGGCCAGGGTGATTCCCTCTGCTCAGCACCCACCAGGCTTCACTGGGGCACTGTGTCCTGTTTGGGGTCCCAGGCAGAACTGACAAAGCAGAAGGGCTCAGGGGAGGCCACTGGAACTGTGGGACTTAAATAATCACCCTGAGAGGAGGGTCTGTGGGGCTGGGGCTGGTTCAACATGGAACAGAGAATGGTTTAGGGCAGCTTACAGCACACTCTTGTGCCTGTGGGGATGAGATCAAGTGCACAGGGCCAGGGTCTTCCCAGTGAAGCACACTCCCTGGCAGGAGGGCAAAAGACAGTGACATCAGCAGAAACTAGAGTAGTTCAGCATATGGTTACAATGGGGAAAAAATGAAAATAATTATGCACTCTAGCAGGAGCCAGAGGAGGCTGTGGGATCTTTGGAGGTTTTGAAAGTCTGGCTGGACAAAGCTCTGAGCATCTGGGTCTGAATTCATTCCAGAATCCATTCTTCTCCTCCAAGTAAAAGTTTGGGGTAGAAGCTACCCATATCTGTGCCAACTACAATGCTTTTGTGGTCTGTGACCCAGGAGTTGGTATTGTTTTACATGAGGCTTTATGTAGACAGAATAACTACACATCCAAGTGAATTCCTGTTGAATCCAGAGGGCTCACACTCCCCAGCTGTCAGGTTACACACATGCTAGGAAAGCAATGTACTGTAGCAGCAATATTACTCCACAGCAGATGGTCTGTACAAGCCATGAACACCGTGACAAAAGCTTCAGAGCACAGCGTATTGTTCTCTTTTATCTGGCAGTCAGTACAGAAAGCAACGTGTTGCAAAGTGCATGCTTAAAATCAAATAATGTAAAAATCCACAGTCAGGTCTCTGTAGAAAGATCAGTTGTGGTGTTTAATTCTTCACACCACACTGTAAAAGATTGGTCTGTGTGTGTGGCTGTTCAGCTTAGGCCAAATTTGTTTATATGAGTCTTAACTGCATTTTGATTAAATTAAAATACTTTCAGATAACCACAGTGATGACTGCAATATGATTAATGACTCATATGAAAATAAACTGATCTAATTTACTCATAGTAGGCCCAGTTAGACCTGTAGGATTTGATTCACTATTTTTCAGATATATATTATTCTTGGAATCAATGTTCCAGAATAATTGCTGATGATTCCTGACGTCATTTTCCTAGAACCTTTTTACAGAGCTCTCAGCAATCCACTCTGGAACTGCTCAGTCCCATCCTGAAGCTGGGAAGACTCACCCTGTGACAACTGTCAATAGTAATGGGCTGCCCTGGCTGGCTGCAGTATTTGTCATTCTAATGGCTCATGCAATTATTGGCCTTGCTTTAGAATACTCAGATGTCTGGCTTTCCACAGCAGCTCTGCAGAGGCACAGGAGGACAATGTACAGCTTCCGGCTCCCGTTTGTCCTTGTTATTACAGGACAGGCAGGGACACAGACAGGACAGAAGCTCAAACAAAGGCTAAATATTAGAGAAGTTGGCAAAGAGTTTGCACTCTGAAACACTGTAAACCCCCCCCTAGAGCCAGAGCAGCCCTTTCTGCTAACAGACACAGACATCAGATAACTGTCTTCAGAGGCATTTGTCAAATCCCAATAATTTTTATTCCTTTCCCTTTCAGCTGTCTGGCACTCCAAAGAAATCAGTGATTAAATAAGGAAAGTTTACATGGCTAAAAATATTTTTTCATTCCCAGATAAACTCTCTTGAAGCATAGAGAATTCAATACCTCCCTCTCCTAGGTGACAAGTCATTTCTGCACACAGAGATTTAAAGAGTTTGATTCCAATGCCAGTCAATAGTATGTTCAGGACACTGACACTGCTGGGATAAGCTTCCAGAGCCACTAGCCATGGCTGTTACAAGCCTGGAAGATGACCTCTTCTCTGAAATGCTTGGGGCAAGAAGCACTACGCAGCCTGGTACTCAACTTCAAGTCCCATTTGGCCTTTCTTGGCAAACCTCATTTCCTGCAGTTGCAAAATTACACTGACCTAATGGCAAGGGAGCCTATAAACAAACAAACAAACAAACAAATAGACACATACATGAAGGGGTTAGATTCCAACTGCAAGTCCAGCGCTGTTGTGAAACTGGGCTATGCTCTAAGAGCAGCTCCTGGAGGCAGCATGCCTTGCAAACACACCCTGGACTGCTATTTCCCTCACCACCTCTTGTCCTTTATTCCCCTAATAAAAAGTATAAAATAAATTAACAGTGATTTCAAATTAAGAAGTTAACATACTTACTATAGCTACTGTTCCTAAATCTCTGTATAGAGGAAATAAATTAAAGTAAAAGGTTTTGCAGCTGATTGAGAACATTTATTATATGTTTAAGGAATATTTGCAGATTAGAGTCAGCTGAGAGATCTTTTGTGGGTTTCCCCATACTCAGTACTGATTTTATTGATGGGAAATATCTAGATATACCTAATACAATTACTACACCCACATAATTAGCATAATAAATATATAAGCCTGTCAAGATGATACTCTAATGCACTTGCTATGCTGTTATTTTATAGTGAATTCCAAGTATTCTTGGCAGCTGTTTGAATGTCAATCAGGCTAAAAAACTTACATCAGAAAAGCAATTGCTCTCAAAATAAAAGACCTCAAGTGTGAACCCTGCATAAAAGAAATTTTAGTCTCTTTTATCAATAAAGACTGCACTTCATTTTCATCTCATACTAACTTTCCATCAGTGTGTGCAATAAAACTGAACAATAGGTTCATCTGAACAATAAAACTGAACTGTAGGTTCTTCTCTGCAGACTCCAGTGCTAATATCCATGGTGTCCAGGGGCTGATAGGTACTCTAATGGGAATTTCTGTGCTTCTGAGTGTGCTGCTGAAAGTGCACCCAATGATTTCCCCTCACCACTGTTTCAGAGTGAGATGTGTCCAAGTCTGAAGGATCCAGCCCCTTTTGTTGACATTTTTTGTTTTCAGACCATGAGGCATGCAGACATGAGAGATTACAGATAAATCTGAAGAAAAGCAAGTTCCAGACTCTCTTCTTCCCGCAGCTGGTAGTGGCTGAAGTGGTTACAACCACCTTGCTGCATGTAACCACTGCCTCCATGGTCACTGCCTAATATCTCACTGTGTAATTAGCTGATTAACCTGCACAGCTGCTCTTTACTATCATGACAGTGTGAAGCTGGTTCAGTGTTAGTCCTGCACAATAGATGAGGATGATTGAGGAAGTGCGGTAGCAGTTTCACAGCACAAGCAAACCCCCAAATTATTTCTGTACCAAAAGAAACAATACTGCCAGCAGGAGGCAGACAAAGCTCCAGAGTGCCTGCGGGGTAAGATTAAGGGTGAATTAATGAGTTACTGTAAACCAGAATCTAAGTAGAGGTTCACCTGCTCCAGAGATGTGCTTGCAGTTGGTTCAGCCTCCACAGAATCCACTGGCGTTCTCATCTAATTTGTGATACACGGAGAGCCAGTGGGAGATCTGCATGGAGATGCGTGGAACAGCAGAGACCAGTCAACTCAATGGAAAATCTCACCCTAATGGTGAATAAACACTACAGCCTAGGACATCTCGCATTAATTCATTTCTATTTCACATCCACAGCCAGTGGGAAAACACTGCTTTTGAAGCATTTTTCAGGGATAGGTCACTTATTGTGAAATAAGAGTGAAATGCTGCCTTTCATTAAGGATAAGATCATGTTACTGCCTGTCAATGACGGTGCTAACTTCTCTTGCCTGTCCATTACCAGCACGTGCTGTATTTGATCTCAAGGCCCTCCAGGCTGTGCTGCCCTTCTGGAGCTCTTCTAAACTCTACTCGTGTAACAACTCTTCCTAATCACCACCAGCAGCTCAAAAGCTTGCCTCTTCCTTCCATTACCTCTGTTATCCAGACTGACAACCATCTGTCTGGAGTACTGTGCTCTGCAGGCCTCCTCCCAGTCCAGCACTGCCAAAAAAGTTGCTTTCTACACCTTCAGAGCCTTGTTCAGGCCATTTCTCTTGTGCTCTCTTGTTTTTGAAAAGCCTGCACCCACCTCAAAAGGTCTGACACAGAACATGATGCTTTCTTGCAAGCACTATTTCACCCCTTGCTTCCCCTAAACAGTCCTTTGGAGTGAGAGTCACCATCACATCTTTTATGTGCCATCAACCCTAGAATCCAAGTAGGACTTGTAAAAATTATGGCAATGATAAGGCAGCCTTAATTGTACACAGATATCTAAGACAGTGGGATGACCCAGGTAAGAAAGAGGGTGCGTGTACTTACTGCATATTAGCGCAGAGGTTAAATCAACTTACCAAGAGCACTGACTCGAGTCTTTGCCTCAGTGCTCGCCACTGAAAACCACAGAAACTCTTCCCAAGGAGACAAACTTAAGTATCATGCAACAGGGACTTCTTTTGTGGCTGGAGAGGTGACATGAACATAACCCGAGGTGACAATAGGCAGACAAGTGCACACTGATACTGTTACAACAGGTTCTGTAACAATCAGGGTCCTTGAACCCAGGAGTGTGCTCAGAGCTGTGAACAGATATGGGTAAAGAGCACTACCTGGGGAGTCATGGACAACCAAAAAGAGCTGAGGAGGGCAAAGCCATGGCAGCACAAAGCTGGAGTAAGTGCACTAGGCAGATCAAGTTACTTGGAAGCAAGAATCCAAAAGTAATCATTGTATGCATTTGCCACCAAAACATCTTTCTAAGTCTTTGGCTTCATTTCACATCTCTCTCAAATCAATCCAAGTTTTTTTCTCTTTGCATAGGAGAGGTATGTATGCTGACTGAGTCAGCATATAAACTGTTGTAAATGAAGTTAGCTAACTGTGATGCTCCAGTCTGCACACAGGGTGATTACCCAAAATACTTCAGAAACAGAATGAAAAAAAAAAATAAACGACCAAGCACTGGCTGTCAAGGAGAAGCACTATGAAACTAAATTATGAGAGTGCTCTGGGGGAGAAATTCCAAGCCTCAGTTCTGCAACTGCAAGAAAGAACCGGAGAGCCAAGCCCTGCCAGATTTTATGGAGCTGAATGGGCTGAGCTAGAGGAAATATCAAGACTCTGTTTATTTATTGTATTCCCCATACAGTGAGTTGTCATAAGTTCTTGAACCACTTAGAGGAAAAATAAATCACAGCTTCTTTTTTTTTTTCCCTCATTCTATTTCAAAATTTAAATAAATGGTCAGAAAAAAAACCCTGCATCCTTAGTTGCTCACAGCCTCTGGAGCTATTTCCCAGTTATTCCAGGGCTTTTACAAGCAGAGCTAAACAGCCACTGTGCAAATGAACCCTTAGCCCTGGGCAGAACTGCTTCACACACTAACCAGCAAACACAGAATTCAGAATGAGTATTTTAACGCAGTCTGAGCAGAAAAGAGTAGTGAAACTGACACAACCCCTCAGCATGAGGTATTTTAGTTTGCATGTGAAGCTCAGCACTTACATATCTGGACTGCTGAATGAAAAGTCTGAAAAAAAAATCCCTTTTATCTTCAAAGTATAGACTTAGGTATCAGGCAAGAGCGAAAGTGAACAAGCAGCATATTTTAAGTTGTAACTACCCAAGCAAAAATATAGCAAGTGATATTTTTTCTCTCTCTCTCTCTTTTTTTTTTTTTTTTGTAATGGCTCTCCACGCAAAGCAAGCAAGTTATTCTGTGCTGTCAAGAATGCTGGATTCCTACTAGCAACAGTCAGCGGTTTCTTTTTAGTTGTGAAAGCTGCAGGAGGCTCTGGCTTGTCTGGTAGCTGTGTGTCAGAGCATGAGCAGGACACTGGCAGAAGCAGCACCTCCAGCCCTGTGTGTACGTGCAGCACGCCCCCATTCCCTCACTCCTGCAGGGAAAGGGGTCTCCCGCTTCCCCCCTGCCTGGCAATGCTGTCTGCTGGCCCTGCTGCCGGGAGGAAAGGGTGAGGAAGCCAAGTCTACTGTAAAAAATGTGTTAGAAGATGGTTCTTATTACAAACATTAAGCTGGCAATGTGGCAGGCTAGAAATTCTCTGGCCATTACACAATACTAGGAAATCTGGAGTTTAACTGCATTTAAGTCAGCCTGACATAAGCATCCCCTTTTGCAGAAAGACAGTCTTTATACAAAGAAAATGCCCCCGGAGATCCCACACCTGATGAAGGGAAAGGGTCTCTTTTATCAACACAGCTGGCTCAACTTTAAAGTCTACTTGTAGGAGCTCTCCTCCTATATTACCTAAGGAGCACCAGGGCAAACACAGGTTAATAACCCATCAAATGTATGCATCAACTACTCAAACACTGAACTACAAACCACTAAACTCACCATGAGCCAGCAGCGTGCACTCATAGCCCAGAAAGTCAAATGAATCCTGGGCTGCATCCAAAGCAGCGTGGGCAGCAGGTCAAAGGAGGCAATTCTGCCTCTCTTCTCCTCTTGTGAGACCCTCACCTGCAGTGCTGCATCCAGCTCTGGGGTCCTCAGTGTGAGAAGGACATGGAACCGCTGGAGCAAGGCCAGAGGAGGCCCCTAAGTTCATCAGGAGCACTTCCCTGTGAAGTCAGGCTGAGAAAGTTGGGGCTGTTTGCACTGGAGAAGAGAAGGTTCCAGTATGAGAAGGAGCCTACAGGGAAGCCAGAGAGGGACACTTTGTCCGGAACTCCAGCAATATGACATGGAGGGATAGGTACAAACTGAAAGAGGAAAGATTTAGGTTGGATATAGGGAAGAAATTCTTTACTGTGAGGATGGTGAGACACTGGAACAGGTTGTCTGGGGAGGCTGTGGATGCCTCAAGCCAGTTGGTGCTCAAGGACAAGTTGGATAAAGCAACCTTGAGTAACCTGGTTTAGTGGCAGGTGTCCTTGCCCATGGGAAGGGCTAGACTAGAAGGGTTAGTACTAGATGGTCTTTTGTATTCCATGAAACCAGCATTGGCAGAACTGAAGTGCTATAAACACACAAGTGTGTAACAATAAACTTATGTAATAACTTACAAGTGGTGTGTCCTGTGCCACTTACATCAAGAAGGACATTGAGAGGCTGGAACATGTCCAGAGAAGGAATGGGGCTGGGGAAGGGAATGGAGCCCCAGGNCCCCCCCAATCCCCGGGACGCGGCCGTGGAGAGGGATGCGGAGTCTGTGTCCTCAGCCCCGGGGAAAGGGAGGGACGGACCCCTCCGGTGGAGGTGGCTGGAGATTCAGTGAGGGGTTGGCGCCGCGGGGGTCATGCGGTGTCTGCCCGCGAGGATTTTGGGGGATTCGGGGCCGAGGAGAGGGGGCGAGCTCAGGCGGGGGTGATGAGGGACCCTTTTTCCTCGGGATGCTGGTAGGTAAGAGTGACTTCCCATTGCCGAAGGAAAGGGGCTGCCGTGGCCAAACCTCCGGCGGAAGGACTTTCCCCCCCTTGTTTTTGAGGAGAACGCCCCGGAGGTGGGAGGGGGAATAGCTCGGGAGATGGAAAAAGGGAATAGCTCTGAGGTGGAAAGGGGAATAGCCCGGAGAAATAGCCCAGGAGGTGGAAAGGGGAAATAACCCAGGAGGTGGGACGGGGAATAAATATCTCACGTAGTCCTGGGGAGGAGAGGAGCACGGTAGGAAACGGAAGTTTTTCCTGTCGGGGTGCCGTGGGTTGGCAGCCAGTGGGGCACACATCGCTGCTGGTTTATATTGGGAGCACTGGGAGAGAGGATAATGCGAGAGCATCTCTCTCCCGGGGTGGGGCTGGGGGTGCAGCAGAAGGAAAAGGTGGTTGTTCTTCCCATCCTTCCATGGATTCCCACAAGGGAAACGCTGGGAGAGTTATGGGGCTTTTCTGCAGGGGCAGGAGCATGATCTGGAGAGGGGCTGGTGTTTGCTCCCAGGTGCATCGCTGTGTGCCCGGGCAGGTGTGCGCTGTGGAGGTGGCGGAGTGCGGGAGGGTTTATTGTTTGGCCTCACGGGGCGAGCTGCAGTGATTAATCAGTCTGCACTTGGGAGGGGAGGGAGTGCGGGAGAGACTCTGCTGACCTCGGTGGAGCTGGTGTTGGGGTGTGTGATGGGGTTCACAGCAGCCTCATTCCCCCACCCCGGTGCCTTTGGATGTGTCTGATGATGCTGCGAGTGAGGAGGAGACGTTTTGCTTCCAGGTGAATGTTTTCTTCTGGCACACAGGAGCCGGCTGGAAAATCCTTGGGGAAATGCAGCGTTCTGACAAGGGCCTTAAGTGAGTTGGCAGGGTTGGAAGTTGCCTTGTCACTTGCCTGAGCGGAGATGGTTATTTTGATAGCCAAGTCCAGACTACACTTGTGGCCTTGGTTTGAAAGACCTGGGGAGGCTAGCAGCTTTCCTTTCCAGCAGCCTTTCCTGTGACAGGTGGGCAGTGAAGCTCTACAAAGTATGGAACGTTGTATCTGCTTTTATAAAGTCTGTTGGTTTACCCTCTTCCATCCTAGGAAAAATAAAGGATGACAGTTGAAAGTTGGACTAAGAGCTCATTTGAGTTGCCATTGTGACTGAGAGACATGGCAAATGGCTAGGAGAAGCAGGGGTCAGAAACCTTCAAATATTTAAAACATAAATCTTTGCTGTTACTGAGAAAAGTCTATTTTCTTTTTTTTCTTTTCTTTTCTTTTTTTTTCTCTTGCTCTCTGCATTCAGTAAGGTCCTGGGAAGTAAATTCAGGGAGAGGACTGAAGGAATGTTGCCAGTCAAAACCCTCACCAGTTTATGAGACAGCAGAATGCAATGACTACAAGTTGGATTGTGGGAAAATGAAATAGCACCCTCTGTTTATAAATGTAGCTGCTACAGTAGCTCAAAATAAAAATACTCCTCATGAGCATAACTTCAGATTTTGGCCAGGAATGGGTGGTAAGACAGAAGAAATCTGGTAGAATTTGAGGAGAACTTTGTTTTAAAAAGAGCAGGATAAAAACTTGGTTTTATTATTAGTTGTAGAGGTGAAAAACGTGTTTAAATTTCCGTGGCACACTTTTTAGAAGATTATGAAGAAATTACTCTTGTTAAAAATCATAGAACTTAGTAAGGAGAAGTTCAGCTTTAAGCCTTCAGTTACAAACTGAGTCTTAAAATCAGAAAACGTTTTGAAATACGCTGTGCTGAAGAAGTGCCTCACAAGTATGTGCTTTGAAGTTCTCAGTCAGATTTTTTGGAATACAGAAATTTTAGCTAAGCGCACTGGTTTCTTAGATTAATTTCCTGAGACCTTGAAAGGTGTTTCATGGAGTTTGGGAAACATTACTTTTAGTCTTTGGACCATGTGTGTGTTTCTCAGAGGTAGGCTTGTTTACTTGGATTTCTGCCCTATGCTGTGACAAGGCCAAAAATCATGTAGTTGCGATAGGCACAGGAAACCCGTTGCTCCAAAGTTGGGTTCTGGTTCTGTAAAATTGCTTTTGTGTTCCTAGCAATTTCTCCCCTTCCTCTCAGTACCCAGTTAACCTGGAGAGACTTGGTGTTACTGTGCAAGGTAGCATTCTGACAAGATTTAATGCTTGTAACTGAGAGCTGTCGTTGATAGGAATGTTTAAACCAACCTCCAGTGAGAATTTGAGGCAACATACTTCCTAATAACTAATTAGCCTTGCTAATTAGCTTTTTGCACAAGCAACTGGTCTTTTTTTTTTTTGCTATTAAATCACACAGCTGAATTTTAAACTTGCCTTCAATAGTGTGACTCTAGTTTTGTTTTGGTTGTGTTTTAAAACATTGGCCAACTGAGTATTTTGGGTGAGTGAAAACTATACTTGAAGCTCTTATTTTGCTTGCCAAAGCACTGGGTGAAGACTGTTAGGTACTCTGACTGACTAAAAATTAAAAGATTTAGCCTCAGGCCCTATTATTGGGGAAGGCCTGTTATCAAATGAAATTTTTTGCAAGCCTGGCTGTTTTTCCTTAAGTTTAGTGATGCACCCGTCAAGCTCCACGCGGGGGTGATTTACCCATTGTGGTGTTCGGAGTGGGGCCACTCAGGGCTTGGATGTTTAGGCTTAACCAGTTTTAAAGAAAGCATGTATCCGTCTGCACAAGCTGCTGCCTCTTTTTATTGGTTCTCTGTGAGAAATTAAATCTGTTAAAACATTGTGTTAGGAGCAAATAATAAGAGCTGTCTGACACTGATGGAGACCTGTGTAGCCACATCTCTTGTCTGAGGTGACAGTGCTGACACTGTAGGCTTCTAAATGTGGCACTTCTGTTGTAGTTATTGCTATGTAGACACCAAGCAGGGTTTCAAAAATCTTCAACAAACATTCTTAACTTTGAAAGCGAAACACCAGGCAGAAGTTGAGTCTGTTCTGTTTTGTTTTCAGCTCCCTCTGCGCCGTTAACCTGCGCCTAAAAACCCGATTGTCAAAATGCAGAGAAGTGCAAGGAATATTCAGGATGTCAGCAGTCTTTTGGCTGCAGTCTCTGTGTCACATAATATGGGCTTTCACATTTCACTGTTCCACCACAGCACTTGAACACCCAGGAAAAGCCAGCTTGTTTAACACCATGTCAGCAGAACACTTAGTGGTGGAAGTTTGAGCTTCTGCTGTGTTCTGGTGCGTCCTTAGTATGTGTATGCTTTATATGGAGATTTCTGGATGTCAGCGTTACTGTGTCAGAAGAATTAACTTTGTAACAGTTCTGGAAGAGCCAGAGGATGCTGCTGAGTGAAATGGTGAAAGCTGACTCCCGGGCTTGTCACTTGTGAATGAGTATGAACGTACTCATAAAAACCCCCTTCCTACACGTGTTTCAGTGCAGGTTAATCCTACAGCAGTTGTGGGTAAGAGGATTGTTTTTCTGTTTCCCTGGGGGTTTATCATTTTAATAGTTAGACAAAAAGTGCTCAGTTCAAAATCCAGAAGTACCCTTCTAGGTTAAAGATGTTTTTCTATTTCAGGTCTTGGTATTCTTTTTTAATTGCTCTTTGGGTTGTACAGTAGGTATCTTTCTCCTCTTCTGGAGGATTATTTTGTTGTTCTTGCCTCTGTTTAGGATTTTATTATCGTGTGTGTGTTTGTGCTTGCACAGGCGGAGGAGGTGTGAATTTGAAGGGCTTGTAATTGCTGCTTGTGGTTTGATACATGACTCTGCAAAATTTTAACTTCGGAGAGCACTAGAATAAGAGTAGCTGCATTTTTTTTCATTGATTTCATTTTTTCTTTGTTTCTTTCTTTGTTTTAATTCTTTCTTTTCTGTTTCCTGATTATAGTTGAGATTTTCAAGCAAGGAAGTTGTTCTGTTTCTTGGCTGAAGAAGGGTAGGTTTTCACATGTTCAGGAATATTTTCCTGAGATTCTAGTGAGAAATATAAATATAATTTCCAAAGAACTTTGGAGAGGATGACACATTTTTTTTTTAAATATAATAAAGGAAATTACAAAATAGCATAAATTACTTAATACAACTAAAATTATTTTATTCATATTGGAATATGTTTTTATATGTTGCCCATTTTTCAAATGCCATGGTTCTGCCCATAACTTTTCAACTACTTTATTGAGAATGTTCTTACCCCGTTTAGCTGTCAGCAAAGAAAAGTTAGCTTTGTACTTTTAATAATTTAGCAGTATTATGTGCTGTATTTCTCAAAATCTGAACTTTCTTGGGCCACCATTCCCAAGGTGGCCATTGCACTGAGAAGCTAAATATAGAGATTGTACATACTTAATGATGGTTCTATGCATATCTTTAAGGTCTATTTTGCAGATATGACTGGAAAGCAAGGGTGTCTGTCCTTAATATGGGTAACAACAGGCTGGAAAGTGTTCCCTTTGAAAGTTGGTGAAAAGGGAGAGTACATTTTGATTAAAAAGAATTAATATGAGCAGATGATCCTGCAACTGTCTGGAGTCCCATTGCGGCCCTTATGTAAATGGCTGTATTTACTGACAAACCTTTCGAAAATATTTTCTTTGAATTCCTGAAACACAGAAAAAGTTATCTGTAGGTATGAGGTAGGGTGGTGTAAACTTACACTACGGAAGGGTATAGCTGGAAATGTTTTCTCCCACCATGGTTTGTCACGGTTCCTGTGGGTGGAGTGGACTCAGTGAAACAAATCTCTCTGTTTCACAGGACATGGTGATGCGCAGCATGTCTTACCTAGAGCCTGTATGGATGGCTGTCCTCTGCGTGCTGCCCTGCAGGGAGCACCAAAGGAACGGGAAAAGGAGAGGGAAGGGCATGCCGTGGCTGTGAGCACACTGAGTGTTGTCTACACACTAACTCTGGTTCTCCCTCTCTTTGTCTTCCCCTGGGTTTTTGTGTCAGAGGCACCCCTTCAACTGGCTGGTCAGCATGCAGTGTTGGAAAAGAGTTTTTTAAGTGTCTTTTTAGAATTGATTGAAATGACTTGTCAGTTTTCTTGATAACCAAAAACTGTGTCACTTTTATACTTGTAAATCGGTTTGTGGGGAGTACGCCTGTTGTAAAAATGGTCTGCCCAGAACTCCAGGAGGGTTTTTTTGTACTGATCGACAAGAACATGCAAGAATCACCAGGCAGAATGTAAGCTTTCTTCCTCAAACAAGCCTTTGTGGCTTCAGAGGCAGGACTGTCCATCTTGCTACTTTTCTTCAAGCTGCACATAGCTGAAAGCTCTGCTTTAGGTTGACATTTGTGTTCCTGTGTTAGTACAAAGCTCTGTTAGTCACCTTTTTGCATCAGAAAACTGGCCCCAGTGTCTCCTCTTTCAGGCACGACTTAGATAAATTTTGAAATGCAGAGCAGAAGTGTGTGGAGGCCAGCTTTGAGATCAGAAATTATTTCTCTTGAACTCTGGTCAGTGCATAACAACAACTAGACTTATAAATTTCATTTATGTGTAGATGAGCTCAGTTTTGTAGAGGAAATCAGAAAGATAGAGGTAATTGCAGAGAAAGTAAATGTCAGGGCTAAATTTGGATTTTTACCTTGACAATTCCAGATTGTTTTTCTTCAGACAATGCTGTTTCTTTCTTTCTATGCAAACTTCAGCAGCAGTAAATACAGCAAGTAAATAAAAGAGATTATGAATGCTTTATCTTGTCTGGTTTTAAATGCTGGAGTAACTCTAGATGCCTTGTTTATTTGAGAACAACTGTTGGTTTTTTTTCCAGGCAGTTACTAAGCTTGTAAGCCTGACTAGATTCACAAGGCTCTTCCTCTCCTGTGGTTCTTCCCAATTACTGTATCTGTTATGCCTTTGAGGCCTGAAGTAGGGCAGTGATCTGTTCATGTAACCACCATTATTGCCTTCTGACTAAATTCGTGTGTCCTGTTTAGAAAGACAATATAAGAGAACACTATAAATGGAGTTTTGTGCCAGAAAAACTTGCTTTTATAATTTATAGAAAGAAGTAGCTGGAACCAAATACATTCTTACCAGTAAAAGTACTGTAAAGCATTGACTTATGAGTTTAGTAGTTTCTTATCCTCCGTGTGTTTTCAGTAGTTGGCGCAATATTTGTCATTAATTGGTTGCTGATCATGGAGTTTGATTAAGGGTAGTAAAACCTGTTGCACTGGTCATTTTGTTGCTTCATTAGCAGGTTTATTGTCTGATACAGCTGCATTGTCCTCACTTGACTTTGAGCAGTGTCTATGTAGCAGGATAACGTGGTAAATATTTTTGCAAGGGCAGTGGGAGGAGAAAATGCAGGAATATTAAGCCTAAATTCTACGCAAGTTTTCAGGCTATGATGCCCTCCCTCAGGGAGGAGGAAAAGACCAAAGCCTCTTTGGAGTAAAAGCTGTTGTCCTTATCTAACTGACTTTTCCCAAAGTCTAGGAGAAACACCTTAGCTTACTACAGGAAAAGATGAACAGTGGTAGAGAATTATAATGTGGATTAAAAGCAAAAACCCTCCGTGGAGCATTTATTCTAAAAGAGAAGCAGTTCAGCAGAGCTAGGTTGGTAGTGAGGGTCTTTCAGAGTTGGTCTTGGGATCAATCTCTTCACAGTCCTGTAATTCATTTGATAAGAGCTTGAGTACAAATCAACAGAAGCACAATGACATTGACAAACACAAGGTTTAACATTAGTACCTGGCTGCCTAATTGAAGGTCAGACTTTGGTAAACGGCTCTCAAATGAGCAGCATGGATTAATTAGAATCTGGTTCGTTAAAAGGTGAAGTCCTGAAATTTATAGATCCTGAAATGTCCTGGGAGAGTAGTGATGCTATTCTGCTTCAAGTGTGCTGGCCACCTGTTCCTAAGAGCTATGAATTTCTGCCTTTGGAAAGAGGTGCCTGGAGTCTGTGGAAAACTCTGATTCTGACATGAAAAGAAACTAGAGACCTGCTTAGCTTAGCTCACAAGTTTTGGTGAAATTGTGTAAATGTTTTACACTGGCAAGCACCAGTGGATGTGGGAAGGCTTCTCATGCTTGAATGATAACATCAGCATAAGAACAAATCAGTATTAATAGTCTGCAAATTAACTTGGGCTGGAATCCAGGGAAAGACTTCCAATATCAGAGTAAACTTGGTAGCAGCCTCATGGTAGAAGTAGCAAACAACCTTGTCTGTGGGTGCATCAGATTCCTGGTGAGGATCGTGGTGTGGAAGATGGGTTTGTGGCTTGATGTCAGGAGAGATCCTTTCCAGCTTTGTATTCAGTTTCTCCCAACATCTCAAGAAATTCAGCAATTTGTCTTGCCTATGTAATTATACATTAAAACCAGTAAAAGTACACTTTTCAGTTTTTCGTTAGGATTTATGAAATGAGTCTCTGAATAAACTGATGATTTTTGCCTCCTCTGTGTTAGCATTTATATGAGGTAGGAGAAATGAAAATTGGTGTGTGAGAGGGAAGGGGGAGGCTGTGTGATCAATGGGAGCCGCTTGCCTGGATGGAACCCAGCACGCCCTGCTTGCTTAGCTGGCAAAAAGTGACTGGGAGGAACAACTGGGAAACTCAGCACTGGTGATTTCAGGAAACCCATTTTTAGATGCTTGTCTGGGATGCAGTTCATGACTGGTATTTCTTTGGAAGACCTCAGTTTTTCAGCTCTAGCTCTTTATTAAGCAGATTGCATGGCATATATTCTCGAGGACATGGTGTTCAGTTTCTGAGTAGTAGGGAGAGTTTCATGTCTAAATTCATAGGGGACGGAAGAAAGTCGTCTTGACTTGTAAGTGTGCTGTTTCTGAATCTTTAGGGTAAAGTGTTTGTAGATGAATTGATTCTCATTCTTAAAGTTATTGCCATAAAGTACAGGCTCAGTTTATTGTGCTGTGAAATTTTATAAGGGCAGAGGAAAAATGGGATTTGGTGAGGTCTGAAATACATTTTGAAACCTAATCAGGCTGAATAAAGCTAAGAAGCCTGAAGGTTTGGTTTATGGATCTGTATTTATGAGTAGAATAAATCATAATCTATGGATGGTTTCTCAGTTTGACAGATCAATGTGATGGGTGTGCTTCCCCAAAATTAATTTTCACTTAATAACCAATGGTGGTGCTAAAGTTAGGTTCTCAGCAATCTAATTTGCTAGAGGCAAAGTTTAGGATGTTGCTTTTTTCAGCAGTTCACTGCACCAGCAGCTGGAAGATGCAGCTGTCTTTTCTGAAAAGCATTGGGAGGGCTTCTCCCTCTCTTTCTCTTTGTTTTTTTAATTCCTCCTTGAAAATGGAGCATCTGTGGTTTAAATCTAAATGAAGGTGGATCAGACTACTGTCTGACATACAGGTTGTTGCACCATTATGCATTTTCCTCTTTTAGCAGAATTAAGGGCACAGTTATTTCTCGCTATGCCTTCAGTCACTCCAGTTAGAACTACAAGAGGAAATTCTATGCCACTGGAATGTTATTGCTAAAATTGATGTATCTGATCTTATCTATTCCTTTTTTTATTCTGAGAATAAAATAAAAAAATAAAATATTCTGTTGTATCCTCTGCAAATGATGAGTTTCTGGCCTCCTAGGCTAGGCAGTGATGAAAGACAGAAGAATAGGCAAGCGCTTTTATTTTAGTCTGAGTGTTTCTTGAACTTCTGTCTCTAATAGGCGAATGATGAAGTCTGCAGCTGATTGCATTTTCTTGCAGGTTCAAGCTCTAGTAGTTAAAAGTTGGTTTAAGTCCTTTTGTTTGTTCCTTTGAATAGGTGTGTTGCAATCAGTTCATTGTATTCGTTTGAGATAGGACAGATTCCCTTATCTAAATCACTATTCTTTATAAAGCAGTTAAGCAATGCTCTGAAATTTTCTTGGATGTAGTCTGGAAAATACTCAACTATTTGGTGTATTTTCAGTTTTAAAGAAGCAACTGGAATGACATTACAGAATTTAAAATTTTTGATTCAAAGCCCACTGTGCATTATTGTCAGTGACCGTAACATATCAGGTATTTTTGGGTGGCAAAAGTTATCAGCAGAGTGAATGTCCATTTAAATGAGAGGCCTAGGTAAATGATCTTCCCCTCTGCAAGTGGCAGTGTCCCTGGGCATAGATAGCGAAATACTGTAAATTGGCTCAGTTATGTTGAGCTTAATTTTCTTTTAGATTTTTGTAAGCTGTCTGCCAGAGAACAGAAGTAACTTGTGTTCCAATTTAGGATATAATCTGTTCTTAAACAGATTGATGTATGTGGCAAGAATACAGGCAGAGAATAAAGACTAGCACTGAAACTGTAACAGCCTTTTCTCCTCAGGATTTCCAGTCTTTTCAAGAATTAAGAAGTTAATGGTGGCCCTGTATTGGCAAGCTTTAGCCAAAGATTGTTTCTGTTCTTTAGGAGCAAACCTGTAGTTTGTCTTTATGTTCAGAACCACCATGGTTCTGTAACCTCATGGTGCTATTTGCATTGGTAACTGCTTCACTGAGGCAATAAGTACCTAACTCCTTCACGTGGATCCATTTGCTGCATAGTAATTAGTATATGTCTTTAGTCTGTCCTGACCTAGATGACCACAATAATAAAAATCACATCAGTATAAGTATGCAGGGAGGATTTTGTATTGTGGAAGGGGCCTGTACAGCTGAAGCACAGCCACCTGATTGTCCAACGAGGCTGAAACTGCCTGTGGCTGCCGAGTTAGTTTTCCTAGGTGTAATCCTGTGGAACATGGGGCTGTGTGCTCTTGGTGGTCCTCAGCACATGAAAGATGTGGACCTTTTGGAGCTGGTCCAGAGGAGGCCATGAGGATGTTCAGAGAGTGAAGCACCTCTCTTATGGAGACAGGCTGGGAAAGCTGGGGTTGTTCAGGCTGGAGAAGAGAAGGCTCTGGGGAGATCTTGGAGAACCTTCCAGTGCCAAACAGGGGCTTATAAGAAAGATGGGGACAGACTTTTTAGTAGGCCTGTTAAGAGTAGATGTAAGGAAGGAATTTTGTACAGTGAGGACAGTGAAACACTGGAACAGATTCCCAGAAAAGGTTTTTTTTCCTCATTTCCCTTGGCCCCATGGTGTAAATGGAAGTTTGTCTTCATCTGGAGATGAATGCCACGTGCCAAAGAGATGAAAGCATAGTCCTGTTTGTTGCAGACTTGTGGAAGGGGGAATGTTTTGGGAGGTTTTGGAAGATGGCAGTGCCTCAGGTCACTTGCAGTACAACGATAAGTAATAATAAGGGGAAATGCTACACACAGGTGGTCAGCAAAGGCAAATGAATTGTTGGATCCTTCTACAGTGAATATCTTATCTCCTTTTCATGGATCCAATTATTGTGGAGTAAATCAACATGTGTATTCAGTGTGTCCTGACCTAGACTTTTAGCTGTTCAAACATTTATGTTTGAGAGAACACATCTTGGTTTTGTTCCTTGTGGGAAAAAGACTGTTGTCTGGAATAAAACAATAGAAAATGAAGATAAAGTAGACATTTGAAGCCAGTACCTTGATTGATGCAGTGGACATGAAACAAACTTTAATTTTGTCCCTCAAAATAGATTATGCACGTTAGTCACATTGCAAATCTTATTTCTTACAAATCCAGGACAAACATGGTACCTTGGGTATAAAAGAAGTAGCCTGGAGTCATTATTTTTGAGTGATTGATTCAAGTCTATAAGTGTAAGAATACATAAAGAGAGTGTTAAAAAGTAGACATTTGGAAACATAACAGGCTCTTAACATGATACAGGGGATTTGCCCTAGTGCATGCAGGACTTTAACTGAAGTTGTGTGAAGCATTAGATAGTATTATTATTAAAGTTTAGGAAGAAAATCTTTGATGGCTTATCTGCGGTGAAGGAGATTGTTCAGTAGTGATGCGAGTCATTTCCATCCTTAAAACTGGGGAGGAATTAACAAGTTCATATTTTTAATTTTCAAGAAAATAAGCTTTAAAAATAAATGTAAATCCAAGGATAAGACAGATTGTTGTAAATTAAGTACATGAGAATGATGATGCTTTCAGCAAATTACTGTCAAATTTAACTGTCCTCAGGACTTAGGGGTGGCAGTGAGCTGTTCTTAGTTTTGCTGTGGGAAAGCAACTGCCTGATTGGAGACTAATTCTAAAGCGTTTGGCAGGTGCTGGGATGGCATGTATGATACAAAATACTAAAAGCATCCTTTCTTCATCTGCTGGGGAGAAAGAGCTGGCTCCCTATTTTTGTTTAGTTCCATAGAGGGAAGCAATATGTTGCGTTCTGTATCCTTGCAGAGTTTTATGAGAAAGGGTTTTTTGAATATTCAGGAAGGAAAAAACCAGCCTTTAGAAGGAGGTGTTAGCTTGTAGTAATAAGTTCATAGCAGATTGGTTGTCATTGTTTTTTATATACTGAGAGTGTCTGCAGGAAAGCCAGAAGAGTTGACTATGTGTACAAGCAGTTTGCCTTAAAACATGACTGCAGATGTGTCAGTACAGGAATGCTTTTACAGGAGCTTGCTTTTCCTCCTCAGAATGACTTTACAGAGTCTTCCTGGAGAACTGAGAGTATTCTTATGCATGACATCTAGCAGTGCTACTTGAGCTATTGGTGCTGTGAAAGTGTGGGTGATGCATCAGTGGTCCATGCAAGCAAGTAAATGTATTGGCTTAGAATTGCTCTGTGAAGCTCCAGAAATTGTGCTGGAGAGGGAGGAATTGAAAACAATTTCTGTAAGATAAGCATCTGGATGTTTTGCACAAGTCTTTGCATATGGGGGCTTCAGGGTTGAATGTCATGGTGATCTTACCAAAAAAACCCCAGGCATTCCCTGAAAAGTGGTTATTATGACGAAAACCTTCCGCTCTGTTTGTAGCAGGTGTACCCTCTACATTCAGGAAAAGAACAGGGCAAATGGGTCAAGAGATGAAAATATTTTTGTTCTTCAATTTCTTAATTTACTTTTTCACTGTGTTGTACACTCATACTAATAACTTTTCATGGAAAAATTAATTACCTAATTTGATTCAGCACAGGAGACTATTTGAGAAAGGGTCATGTTGCTCTGCAAGGTGGTTACGGTGACATATTCAGAAGACTGATGAACTTGACATAATCAAGGCATGATTGAAACTACTCTTCAGTATTTAAAACTTAAGTATACTTAATTAGGTTTGTACTGTGAACTTTCTTTTCATTAAGACTGTTTTTGTGCTTTAGGTGAAGGCACTGAAAGAGAAGATTGAATCAGAAAGGGGGAAAGATGCCTTTCCAGTAGCTGGCCAAAAACTAATTTATGCAGGTAATGGATATTCTGAAGATAACTTATCTGAACCTGCCTTATTTTATGTTGTTGTTTGACTTGGATGTGAATGTTAAGTCTTATTCTAAGAACTGAAGTACAGACAGGATAAAAACCCCCGCAAACACAAAAACAAACCCAGTGTCAAAGGGAACTCTTAATTTCTAATTAGAACTTTTTTAGGTTTTAATATACATGTGTCTGTAAACTTTTCTCTTGTAACACGATGTCTTAGGGATATGCTGGGTGAAGAAGAAATAGCTTTTCTTTCAAGAATTAAGGATTTAAGCAGGTCAAAGCTGCTGTTCTGGCTTAATTCTTTTTTTGCTCAATTTATGCTGTGTGTAGCTGAAGCATTGCTGTATATACCACAGAGAATTAAAAACCAGATTATTTCTTTTGGATTGACAAAAGAAACCCACCACCAAATCCTTGCTGTAAAAAGGTACTTTCAATACTTTTAAGCTCTGTCACTAGAAATGTGCATCATGTACTAGCAAAAAGCAGGCTAATGTCAGTTAAAAACATGAAATTAACTTTATTTGAGCTTTATTTTACTTGCCTTGTTCATTCTGGTGCTAATACAGAAATCCACTTTTTTGTTCTCACTTTGTGTCAGAACTTTGGTGCTATTCCAGTACTCCCTCTAGTGTTTTTTTTTTTACCTCTAAAACTGAGCTTAAAAGAAACTTTGGTGGACTTTTCACTTTTGTCATGTACTGCTTTGTAACAAGTATTGTCTTTTCCACTTGTAATAAGCTAAACCACTGTTGACAGTGGGGACATGCTAATGGGAGAGAAGTTGTGAGCCCCTGTGTTTGTACAGCTCCTCTGGACTGTGTCTCATAGCAAGTTTTATGTCCCTGGTACTTCAGTGGGGGGGAGTGCATGTCAGGATGATGGAGGTGGAAGTCTCATGCATAACCAAGAAATGTGACCCACACAGAAAGCTTTGTGCAATGTGTGTAACTGCATGGCACTCAATATTGTGTTTCTTTGATTGCAAAAATCAAAGATTGCATAAGATTCTATGACGTGACTTGAGTGTTTTGTGAAGCCAGAATATATCTGCAGTATTGAATAATCCTCACAAGCATTAGGAAATATAGGAAATAAGATTGGTATTGTCCAAAGATGGATTCTTTTTTTTTTTTCTTTTTTTTTGGACAAGATATATGAGGGTATGTTGATGACATTTTTACTTTTATTAAAATGAGATGTAGAATTTTCATAGTTTGGTAAAGCAAAGTGATGCCCCTAGCTGACTTTGATTAGAGAGGCAAATCCATTGTGTTGACATCTGTATTAGGGTGAGGTGGAGAAACCCTGAGAGTGGTGTGTTCTGAGAAGACAGGATGTCTGTATACATGCTTTCATGAAGAGTATATATTATATTGCATACACATTCATTAAAGCCTTCCCTGAAGTGCCTATAAAAATTTTTAAGTAAGCCCATGTAGATTCTGAGTCAGATGCTACAGGTATTGCTATTACTGCATTACATGTAATGCCTCCTTGAATGTTTGATCTGCAAGACTGGTGGAACCAGTCTTTTGTTTTCCGAGTGCCATAAAGTGTATCTGTTGCTTGACTGCCTTGCAATCATCAGGATAAGGATGTGTCCTTCTAGTTGCAGTCCACTAGAGAGGTTGTGAAATGGAAGCAGTCTGTGGCACATCTTCAGAACATTAATCTGTTTAAATTGTAAAATATTCCCTGAAAATACTGTGGTAGAAATCAGTCCTATACTGAAATATATCACTGAAATACAGACTTGTTTTTCTGATTTGTGGTGCTACCTCTAAGTCAGCTTATCCTAAGAAAAGGAGAAAAGTATGTGACTTACTGTGTTTCTAGGTTCTTGTAGAAGTGGTGCAAATCTATTTTGTCCAGTACCACCTCTGCTTATGAAACATCAAAAGTCATAGTATAACAGATGTTTCTGGGTTTATCTGGTAGCTTTTTCATCTTTCTGTGGTGTCAAGGAGGCAAGTTATGGCATGGTTCTAGGTTTTTCTAATGTTTTAGCCTTGCAGATTGTTGAAGTTGCAAGGTCACACACTTGTTATTGCAGGTAATGCTCTTACCTGAAGAACAAATGGAAAATAGGTAGAAAGGAATTTCCCTTACTGTGTAAGCAGACTTAAGTTACTTGGTTAAGCTTTTTGTGTGTGAATGCCTTTCCTCTTTATTGCATGTATCTTTGTTAAGGATCTTTCCAGATTCCAGCGAATCTTTCCAGATTTCATGCTTTTATTTTAAATGGTTTTAAAGCATCTTCAACACTTAGAGCAGCAGCCCTCAAGTTATCCACTGCTCTGTACATCATATAAGGAAAATTGTAGCTCTACTGCCAAAGCTTAGTGGCCAAACTGCTTTTTGTTGGGTCATTTAATGTTTATTTATAAATCTGCATATGTTTTTGTGAGGAAATCCCAAGACCATTTATTGATTTGTTAAACAACTTCTTAATGTCTGCCTGTTTAATTTCCCAGGTAAAATCCTTAATGATGAAACTGCTCTTAAAGAATACAAGATAGATGAGAAGAACTTTGTGGTGGTCATGGTGACAAAAGTGAGTAATCATTTCTTTTGAATGGGAAGCTTCATTAATTCTATTTTTTCTTGTGATGAGTGGTTGTATATGTCCATCCTTAAAAGCAGTGGAATTTCATCATATGCAAGTTCATGTCAACAGTAAAAAGCTTGTGTGAATAGATAAAAAATCCTGCTTCACATTCTTGGTTTGCATAGGCTGGTTTTTGCTGTTGTTCTGTGCTGAATGTTTGTATCAAAGAAAAAAATTGCTAATGGCTGATTTTACTGTTTATTCCTTCTTGTCTCTGTTATTCTCTCCCTTTTATTATTAAAAGGATGAAGGCAACCTAGGTAGTTTGTTGTTAAATCCTCTGTATTGAACTCTTCCAGCCTTGCCATATTGCTTTTCATAGTTCATGGCTTTTTCTTCTGTCAGACTCAACAGCATAAACCAGTAGAGACAGGATACATCTGGCAGTAAACAAACCTGTGGGTTTTGAAAGACTGCAAGTGCAATTTATAGGGAATGACTGTGACACGTGTTTGAAGTATTTCTTCTCTGAACCACTTGTCATGCTGCTTCCAGGAATCAGGCCACTGATTTTCCAGGCATTCCAGACCATTGCGATCTGAATAAAACTGGCTTCATCTGGGTTCTGGAATATGAAATTAGTTTTGAAGCTAGAGTTCCTCCTTCTGACAAAGAAAACAAATATTCTGATGCCCTTTATTTCTATCTGGTAATAGTAAACATAATTAAACATGTGGGCTTGTTAAAGATAACTGTTGTTGCTGTCTTCCTGAATGAACAGCTTTCTAGTCTGTGGTTTGCCACAGAGACATTTATCAGTGCAAGAAAACAGGTGCGGATGAGATGTCAGAGTCCAGTTTTTCATTTTGTTGATAGGAGAAGACTCCAGAGAAGTTGTGCAATTGCCACTCCTGGAAGTGTTCAGGAAGTGTGTGGCTGTAGCACTTAGGGGCACTGTTTAGTGGTGTGTGTTGCAGTGCTGGGTTAGGTTCAATCGTTTTAGAGGTCTCCTCAACAATTTTATGATTCTAAACGCAGGTCTCTGTGAAGAACTGCTAAATTCAGTATATTCTCATAATAAAGGACCTGTACTTTGGGCATTTCTTCAGTCTTACAATTTTTTTACTAGTCTTGGAGCTCATTTGCCCTTTCCTGATTCTATTGTGAATAAGACATACCCAGTCATGTAGGCAGAGACTGCTAATTTTGTGTGATGCTCTGACATTGTTGCATTAAGGGTTTAGGAATCCAGCAGAAAATAACCCCCCTTGCACTCCAGCTGTGTCAGTGTTTTTCTTTTGAGTGCTTATTAAAATGTTATTTGCTGTACCTGTCATGTTGGAAGCTATTCTTTCTTAACTGTGCCTCTCCTTGCAGACAAAAGGAGGAAGTAAATGTTTCTTCTTCAAACAAGCAATGTCTGAAAGTGGTGCACCTTGAATAAGTAGTTTTGTTAAAGTTCAGCTATTTCTCTTGGAAAGGCAAAGATTTGGGTCAGTTTTGTCAGCCCTTGGGGCTATTTCTGTATAATGGGATTAATACTGCATCCAAGAAAAATTCCATTAGAGAGGTGAAGATTATTTCACAATTGCATACAAGTATTATTCACTCTAAATATTCTGCTGTAAATTTGGTGGTCCTTCATTCTGCTATATCCTTGGTGCTTACTTCAGAGCTGAAGTATTTGAGATGTTATTGTAGTGCTCTGAATGCAAAGATTGCATAACTAAGACATGTTGCAGGTGAAGTTTAATTTTTTTCACATCTTGTGTTCCAGCAAACAGCATTTATAATGAAATGTGGTTACTGTCTTAATCACTTTTTTCCAGATCTGAGTGGTGAGAAAAGCTTATGCTTGTTCTGCAGATGTTTTTTGGCAGCTCTCTTGGTTTCTTCTGGAAAATGTGCTTTTGTAAAACAAAGGATTGTTTTCATGTTTAGAATATTGCAGTCTGTAAATATTTACATTTTCACATTTCACTTTATCCTCGGGGTTTGAGCGCTCAGGTGTGGAAGTACTTCACTGACGCTCTCAGTTGCTTGTTTAAACACAGTGAAGGGCGTTAGAGAGTTAATGTCTTGCAACGTTTTAATGTTGTGCTTGATGTTGAGGCATCGACACCAAACACAAATGGTCTTAGCAGAACTTAGAGAGCTGTGGATTTATGATCTTTGTTCTGTGCCTGAACTCCTTTGTCCTCCTGTAGCCCAAAGCAGCAGCTGGAGCGACTCAGTCGTCAAATGCCACTTCCACTGTTGGCTCAACAACTGCAGCTCCCACAGCAGTTGCTGCACCAATCCCTGTTCCTGCCCCTGTGCCAGCTCCTGCCCCTCCACCACCAGCACCAGATGCAGTGGCTTGTGAAACTGCACCTGTGAGTGCTCCGAAAGAGGAGAAGCCAGAAGAAAAACCACCTGAGGCACCAGCTGCTGTCAGTCTATCATCAATTGACAGGTATGAATAAGCCTCCAAAAACAGATTCCTGTTTCTGTTGCTTCTAGTTTTGATTTTAAGTTTTCATTACAGTGTTAGTCCAATCACTCTCTCCATTCTATATGATTTTTCTTCTTTCTTAGCTGTAATTTCAGTCTCTGACTCAAGTATATTAATGGTTGTAAGAAGCACCTCACCTTGCTTATGCCTTCTCCTGTGGGAAGTGTGGTCTTGGGAGCAAACTTGTGGAGGGGAGGGTGACTTGAGCTCCTGTTAGGCATTTCAGAGTTGCTGTCCTGCAAGTTTCTTTTCAGACTGAGGATATTCACCTGCAGTGAGGATCTACTGCTCACAAAGTTCTTGAAGTCTGAAGAGGAATGTGTCCTGTCCTTCTCATAACCCTCTGATTGTGTTTTCAATCATGTTGGTCAGATTCAAACCATAAATTCCTTATTGCTGTGTGAGTCTCTTAATTCTGAAAAGAGCTTTTTCTTCTACAATGTAAGATGTGGTAAAGCTGCAAGGTTGGTTTTTTTTCTGAATATTCTTTGGCCCATCTGCAGGTAATTGATTGTGGGACCTGGGAAAACTTTTCACCTCAATTTTCTGCAATTGAGAAAATCAAGTGGACATTAGAGGTTTCATCCCTGTTGTATGCTGTTCCCTTTTTTTGCTTAAGTACTGCATGGGATTAAAATGTTATTAACTGGAATTTAATGGCCCCTGAAGTGCTGCATAGCATCAAATCTTCATTTTTCATACTCTGAGTTTTAATTATTTGTGTGTTATTTCTGGGAATACTGGTGCACAAGACAGTATTTTTTAAGTGTTTGTATTTAAACACCACTGAATACCAATTTGATGAGAATGGAGCAAGACTTGCAATTGCCTAATGTCCTGAAAAACTCATCACAAATTTCTTGCGCTAAATACACAAACTGATGATTTAATTTTGCAATTCTGAGAAATGAGTATTTCTTAGAAATGGAATGCAGATGAAGTTTCATTTATCAGTCAAATTAACTTAGTTGTTAAAAAATACTAATGAGTGGGGTTTTCTTCTTTTTTTTTTCTCCTGCTCAGTTTGTCCCGTGGTTCAAGGGTGAATCTTTCATACTGAAATAGTGTTTTCCATGTACAGATTGCAGTTTTGTAAAACTGTGGTAAGAGAGCCTCAGTGTACACACTTGACAAGGAGGAAAAAATAATTTAACATATACATTAAAGTTATCATGTGCCTTGATTTCAGTGAATACTGTTTGCTTCTGATTTGCTTTAGAAGTTAAATTACTAAGGCAAGATTTATTGACCCAAGGCCAGGCCAGCTGGCGTCCTGCTTTGTCTTTGATCTTCTTTTGATTGTAAATCTTAACTACTGACAGATACTAGCGAAGCATTCTTGTTGGAACAAATTATTTCTTCCATAGATCTTACAGAGATCTCTGTAAGTTGCCTGGTTGGATTTTTAGTGGCATCTTCTGAAAACATTCAGATCAATCTGATGATCTTTCACTTGCTGATAGGAGTTGCCAACTCTGGTAGCCTGATAAACAGGAGACTTCTGCAGCTCCATGTCCTCAAGTCTGTTATGTTATCAAGACTGTGTATTCCCCAAATATACACACAATATGGATATACCTATTAATATATGTCTGACTGCTTAGGTCAGCTCAGGCAGGGAAAATCCTATCACTCATGCAAGATACATCAGCCACGTCAGCTTCCCCTCTGGCTAGTTAGGGCAAAGCCCACTACTGCAAAATGAAAATGTACAAAACACAAATGAAAAATATGAATTTCTGTTTTGATAGCTGGCCCCTTAGAGTTTGCCAAGTTTTTGGAACCAGGGCATGGGGACTGCCTGAGCCTTGCAACCCTGTTCCAGGCCCTGACACTCAAGATTCCCATTGCCTGCACATGCATATACACACACAGAGGGCTCACCTAGGAACTGGCTGCAGTCCTTGGCCGTCAGACTTTCACAGTTGCTGGCTCCCCTAACTCACAATTCCCTGTCCCTGTGAACTCTTGGAATTCCACATACGCATGTGCATGTAGGATAGAGACACACACACACTGTGCATTATGAAATATTTTCAGAAGCAGAATTTAATAAAAAGACAGGATGGATGGGTGGTGAGGTACAGAGGACAGCCAGGCAAGTGTTTCTTATATATGACTGGCCCTTTTTCTCCTCTTTTTGCTCTCTTGACCCATGCTTTTCTTCTGCATGGTGCCTTAAGCTTTCCTTTCCCTGCCTTTGGTTCTTCCTCTAGATTTCCCCCCAACACTTTTTCCTAGCACCCCACAGTGAGTTGCACCACCCTCTAGGCTGTAATGCCCTTGAAGGAGTCCTGTTGACCCACCTTGGGTGTCACCCTGAGACCAGGGGGCTGATGTTTTAATTTTGCAGCCCTGGGAACGGGGCACCCTTGGCTGTGGCTGATTAAAACTGATATTCCTCTGCCTAGTGTTGTGCCTCTGTGTTCCTTGCTGTTCATGGAGGTGAGCCTTTAATCCTGTAATTTAGCAATTTTGATAACTTGAGTAATTGCAAATGTTAGTAGTTTATATTCCTGGGAAAGTAGTATACTGAGATTTTAATAAGTGCTTGTCACCAACCTCCTTGGGTCCTCATTGAGGTCAAACTGGTGACTGTGGAGAAGCAGTTAGTGAGACTGCTGTGTGCTTTTGAAAATCCACCTTGTTCTCTCACCCTTTAAAGCATTCAAGGAAGCAGATGGCTAATCCCAGAGCAGATGGGCAAGAGCCAAACTTCTGGGGGGTAGTGGGGGAAGGTTGGCCTTGTTTTAAAAATGCTAGCATTGTAAGTTTGTAAAATCTATTCTCCCTATAGGACCAAAAGAGAGTTCTTTGGAAAGCTTTGTTGGTTTTTTAGAAACAAAAGGGGCTATTAGAGTTACAGCTGCTGCTGCTTTTTTTCCTTCTTTTTTTTCTTTGAAAAACAGGAAGTTTTCCAAAGTTTTGTAATTACCATTGCACTTGTCTTCATCTTACAGTACAACAGGTGATACATCTCGATCAAATCTTTTTGAGGATGCTATAAGTGCACTTGGTAAGTGGAGAGTTTTTTTAATGTAGACATTATTTTGGTGCAGCAGAAACATGACGGATTAGCAGATGTTGACATTTTCTTCTGTATCTGTCATTGTTAAAGTTATAATCAAAGTGCTCTTCGCTAAGATCTGAAGTTGATATCTTGGAACCAGCTTCAAGAACTACTTTACTGAGGAATATTTCCCTTTATATATTTTTATTGTGTAAAAGGAAGATCCTACGTTTTTCCCCATTTGCTTTAATTTCTCTTCTAACTATTCACTTTGAAGTAGCTTGAATAGAAGACTAGATGTAAATATGTGTGTGCTTTTCACTTTTGCACCCCAGAGTGCAGGGCTGATAAAATGGCTGCCTTTATTATTCACTTGTTCCAGCTTGGAAAGTACTTTGCTTTTTGACACATTGAGATTAGATAAATTCACCAGATCTGCTGCTGTCTGGGCTGAGAAATGAATGCCTCCATGTCTTTACAGTCAACTTCCTTTAATTTGACAGTTTAAATAATCTTTGTTTCTCAGTGGAATAGACAGAATAATGACAACAGGAAGGTCTGCCCATCATTTTTACTGATTTGGGCAGCTAGGAAATTATTAGACAAACCCACAACTCCTTACTCCTACTGAAATTTTTGGGTTGTTTTGGAGTGTAACATATTCAGGCACAGAAATAAGGAGGAGGTGGGGTTTTTATTCTGCCTTTTGTCTTTAAATATGAAGGTGCAATTTGGTACTAAGAATTAAACTAGGTAAAGAATTTCACTTATATTTTCGTGTGGATATATTGGAGGCAGGTGCTGTGATTAAGCAGCTCAGGGTGATTTAGAAGCAGCAGCAGTAATATATTACATGACTTAGTGGTAGCTACGAGATTTAGTCTGTCCAGCTGCAGCTTAGATCTTAGGTGTGACATACTGTTTTAAATTGTATGATCCAAAATAGCTGGTAGAGACTGATAGCAGGAGACAAAAATGTAACACTAAAGCTAAACTGGCTGAGGTGATTGCTGTTACCAAAGGTTCTTCCTTAATCATTCATAATACCATAGTGGCCAAGATGTGGTCATCACCAACACTTGGTTACAGTGTTGATCAGCAAGCTAAATGAAGCTGGTGGTCTTGATTCAAATTTTTTAAAAATTAGGGGAAAAACCTCAAAATATTTCAAAAGCATCATCTCATGATCCGCTTTGTATGGGAGTTCTTTGGTTGGTGTCTGATGGAGTAAACCCATGTGTCTCTAACGTGTTTGGAAATAAGAGTTTTGAGTGTGATTTTCTGGGTAAGCATACTGTAAGTGTTGTCAGCCAATGAATTTTCAAGGGCAGTAGGCATGAACTGTGTGGTTCTTTTCCTTTAAAAACTGTCCCGAAGGGAATTTGTTTGCACAAATTGATGGAGTATATTTTCACATCCTAAGTTGGATCTGCCAAGTATTCTGACTGTGGCTTCTCAATTACATTGCCTGAAATTAATTGACTTTGCTTTAAAAATGGGTATTGGTTTCTATGATTTGCTGTTTTCAGATAAATGCTGAAAAGTGATGTGGCTTTGTGTGCTACATGAAGATCTGCATGTCTTGCAGTCCTTGTGCAAGGCATCTTTCACAGGAGCAGCCTAAGATTTCTTTACGGCATAGGTCAAGAATTATTGTGGGGAGTGTGATGAACTGGATTTGAGAATTAATCCAGCCTTAAAATGTTATTTGAAAGATAAAAGCAAAGAGCAGAATCAATTCAGCATTGGCCATAAACATTTCCACAAGCTCTAGGGACAGACAAGCCTGACTCTGTATCATGACATTGCTGCTGTGCAACTTCTGAATTATTACTCTTGATCTTGCTCTTCCACAATTTGTGAAGTAGGCTGTATGTAGTACATGCACCTACATTTTCAGTGTCGCTGGAATAGATTGCATGAAATGAAGACTCCAACATTTCTTTTGAAGATCAGAAGGCTAACTGTATTGAACAAGCAGTCTCTTTTATAGAGACTTTCCATAGCAATTATGGGATTGGCTAAGTGGCACAACGCCTCTCTACCACTGTTGGTTTGAGGCAGAGAGCAATGTTTTGAGGACAGACAGAAAAGAAAAGAAAAGAAAAGTAAGCAATAGGGAACAACAGCTGTTGTTTTGAGAATAGAGGATCCTTACAAAATACCTTTTATCAGTCCATTGCTTGAGAACATGAAATTCTTTGCAGAGCTGTCCTTAGAAAGGAAAACCCAGAGCCTGTACTGAGTTTTCTATAAGTCGCACTGAAATTCAGCCCCACATTTTCAGTAGTTCTGTTTTCCTCCTTTGGCTTTTAATTATGCCTTATGTAGCAGCCTGTGCAGAGCCAGCCAGCCTTTTTGCATCTTTTTCCTGTATCAAATCTCCCATATTCTTCTAGTCTTTGCCTTGCCGATATTGCAAAAGCAATACAGGAGTGTTCAAGTACTAACTAATAACATCAACAGGTGCTCTGTCTGCTTGGTTAGTTTCTTAGAAGTAGTAAGGGTAAACTAGTGCTGTGTAAGGAATAATGTGAGTAGAAGTAGCAAAATCATTGTGTTGCGACAATTATTGGCTTGGATTTTTTGCTTCCCCGAAGATGTGTGTAGAAGTATGTATCTTTAGAGCGAAGTTTAGGTGATTTTTTAATTTCATGTTTGAAAAAATGCAGGTACATGTGAAATGAATGATCTTGTAGTTCTGTATGAAGACATGAAGAGCTTACCATTCCTTAAACTCAGGTTGGCACTATTACTTTGAAGCCCAAGTACTAAATACTCAAATTAGTCAAGGCTTTTAAATCCTTTATTTATGGATAATGCACAAGTACCCTTGGGCTAGGGCTCTTTTATTGTTTGTTCTTGAGTATACTGCCCTAAGTCATACACCCACTGATTATTTAGGAGCACACATTAAGAAACAGACAGTGGGGTTGTATTAATGTTGGCTTGAGTTAAACACCTTCTCCCTAAGGGGATAAAACATCATGTTTTCTTTGGTTCCTTTAATTTTGACTTACTTGCCTTAACAGAGTAGCTGTTGTATTTGTTTCCTCTGGATTTTTAAAAAATATTATTATTAATCAGATTTTTTTCTGACAACTGTTAATTGTTTAACTTTCCTGTCACTAACTTGCTAGTTGAAGAGTCAGTCAGTAATAGATTTTCACTGAGATCAGGAATACCTTTATCCGAGGAAGGAGATGGTATTTTAATGACTGGGTTTGTTAGTGGTTTTTCCCCCCCAGGAAAATAACCTTGAAGATTTGCTCAATTACAATGTATAATAGAACAGTTACCTTTTTTATTAATTGTTATACTTGCTGTCTTCATTTGGGGCAGGAACATTACGTGGATTCTGAAAAGAGATAATAATCTTCCTTACAGTGACATTAGTGTAGTGAACAGTTGCCCTTAAATTGCTCCATATGTGGTGTGTCTGTTTTGTCTTGATTGCCACAGGTGTGGGACAGTTTTCATCTATTTTTGCTGTAAGAGGTGGGGGATTTGATGTGATGGATGTTCAGTCAAATGTTAAATTGAGTGAGATAAAAATTAAAAACAAATGAGAACTTGGTTTCCTGAGCCCCCACTGAAGTCTTGAGTGATTTTCCTAGATATAACTTTTAAGTCTTCTGCATGATTTGAGATGTTCCACATTAAGTTGATTAGATTACTTTGATCATCATCACCAGCATGTAGCAATATCTAATCACTAATTGTCATCTGTCTAACAACAGCATAGCAGAAAGTCTTTATTTGGAAAATCCTCAATGGCTAATAATTTGACAGGCAGATTTCAAATTAATACATTTCCAAATGTAAGCTGCAGGAGACTTCTCTTGATTACATCAGGAATTGAGTATTAGCTGTGAGGATGCCCTTGACCTTAAATGAAAACTTGAAGAGAGAACATTATTTCATTTACAAGTACAGAAGTATCACAAGTACTACTTTTGTCAGTAGAAGTTTGCATTTTCTTCATTACCCTTCACTATTTCCAATAAAATTCATAATGAAACCACTGAATATATTTGGAATTAAAGCCACAGAACCACAGCATGTTTAATATGAAGTACTCTTCAATGAACAACTGAAATTCAAGTGGAAATTGTACTTATCCATTGAAACTTTTGTGTGTGTGTGATTATTTTTCATCTTATTCCCCTAAAAATGGTGGTCCTGTGACTTCTAGTGACTGGTCAGTCCTATGAGAACATGGTGACTGAGATCATGTCCATGGGCTATGAGCGGGAGCAGGTGATTGCAGCACTGAGGGCCAGCTTCAACAATCCTGACAGAGCGGTGGAATACCTTCTGATGGTGAGCACTTACCTTACCTGCACCTTGTTTTTTGAGTTTTTGTTTTCCATGTAATACCTTTCACTTTGATTTTGGTGTTATTTTGAACGTTACTCAGTCACTGAGAGTGACGTTTGCCATCTGGAAAGATGAGATCGAGATTTTGACAGACGTGGTGCATTCTAGAAAACACTGAAGTGATCCCTAACCACCTCTACCACTTCTTTGCTTTCATTTTTTGTGGATTGATATGGATATGTCTGTAAAGTATATCCAGTTACAGTGATAGCTTTAACTGCCAATGGTTGTCTCAGTGGTTTTGTGTCACCTCTTACTGAGAGCGTTGTTTGATTAGTACTTTGGTATCTATGTCGTCACCATTCCTTAGGTTCCAGTTGACTGTTTTTGCTAATAATGCAGTGTTCTTAATATAAACAGAAAGGTTTGAGAGGGTTTTTTTTTTTTTGAACTGTGCTTAATTTAATTCGTGTTTTCATTTCAGCAGTGTTTTAGAGAAGAAATAATTTTCATTTGATAAATAAAGCTTGGGGCGTTAAATGAACTTCATTGGCATGAGAGGAAATAGAAGAGTAGTTTCACTTTAATGAAAACCCTGGGCTTTTTGGATTATTTCTTGTTGTATACCTTAATCTGACAGGTGAATTGTAACCACATAGAATTTGTCTGATTTTATTTTGCTTAATCAGTATTTCTAGTACATTTAATTTTCTCTCTGGCATACCATTTTTCCCCTGATGAGGTTTTTCTGTTTATCAGATCTGAACTTTATTAAAATCTGGCAACCAGATATCTTGACCTAATCCTTGCAAAATACATGTGGGTTGAATTTCTGATTGATTGATAAGAAATCTGGCATCTTTACCCTCCAGTTATAAAACTTCAATTTTGTTAATGAAGTTTTCCTTCAGTAGTTACAACTTCAAGTTCTTGGCATGCTTCCTACTTATGTTACCTACGCTTACATACTCCCAAGACTGTAATCTTCAGATTTTAAACTGACAACAAATGTTTTGAGTACAAGAATATGAAAAGTTTAATTCCCAACCAGCATTAGGCCAAGCAAGGGTGAATGCAATAGGTCCCAACTCTCTGTCATATGTCTGCAAGTTCAAACATTTGTTTTTCATGTTGTAAAAATGTTGGGTTTACTGTTCATCTAGTCTGTAAATACACCATGAATTCAGTGCCTCCTGTAAGTGTTTGGCCTGCTGTGTGTGTGGCAGTCCTACACAGCGTGCAGTTCTTGTGCACTCAGTTTCTGGCATTTCCCTCCTCTAGTTTATTTCTGTTCAGGAGCTCCAGAATAGGGACAGAATATCTCTGTGATGGAGCTACATGTCACATCTGCCAAATGCATTGACTGCTGTGAGCAGTTAATTTCTAGTCCTTTCGTAGGTCTTGTGTATAAAATGGGTCCTTCTGTTATATAAGATGTCTCTTTGTATGTCGAGTTATCCTTCACTGGAAATATATTTTCTTTTTTCTTCCTCTTCTTTCTGCTGGAAGAAGGAGTAGGGAGGAATGGTCTTGCTCTTGGAGAACTTATTAGATGGCAGACTTTTTGCTGTCCTTCTAGAAGAATGCTTTTGCTGTAAATGATCTTTATAATTGTTCTGGGTCTGCTGGGGTCTGAAGATGTTCGTTACTCTCCTGCTGCATCACAAAAAGGTTATTTTTAGTTACTATTGATCTGATCTTTTGATGACACTGTTCTTGGACCCTCTCTCTTCGTTACTTGCATCCAAACTATCATCAGCACTATATTTTATATAATCTGCAGATCAGGATTAAGACATTGAGATCTATAAGTGTTACAGCACTGTCCAATTTAAAGAATCTGGGTACAGCAAGGGTAAGGTGTTGGAAAGGACTTAAACTGTAATTAAAGCCCAGCTATTCCTCAGATGAGCCCTGAAGATTCTACTTGTTGTCCATGGTTCAGATGGCAAGTTCTTCAGTTTTCATGGCATGATCATTGAGGATTATAGATGTAATCATGTTTTTGTGACCTGTGCTTGTAGAAGGAATTGCAAAAGATGATCTTTATTTTTCTGTGCCCCAGACTCACCTTTGGAGGCATTTACATTCAGATTGCTCTTTCAGCCAAGGATTTCTTAACCTCTAGTTAAGAAGGAGTTTTGTCATCTCTTCAGTAACCAGCCTCTTAGTTTGGACATTTTTAGGGAACATTTCTTTAGTGTGAGTATAGTCACATACTGGAAATAATTCCTAGAGAGGTGGTCAAAGTCCTGTGCTGTCAGTGTTTCTGAGGCTTTTGGACAATACCGTTTACAGGCTTTAACTTTTGGTCAGCTGTGAATTGGTCAGTCAGTGGGACTAGGTGATCATTGTAAGTACCTCCCCACTGGAACTGTTTTGTTCTGTTCTGTGTAGAAGCTGGACCTGATGTGATTATTGCCCTGCAGAGAGCCATGTCAGCTAAAAACTGCTGTACTGCCCTGTTAAACAGTAAACAATTGTTTCATCCACCATAAGGCAACAGTGGCCTTTTTTGCTGTCCAAGCAGTGTTTGCATTCAGAGTGGCTTGTGTGTGGTTTAAAACCATGCTTTATTCTACTGTGTAGTTGTGTGGACAAGGTCCATATGCCTCACTGGCATTGTCTGATTACAACTGTACACAGTCTCTGTTATTTGGAGAGTGATACTTCAAGCTTGTGTTCAAGAGTTAAGATGATGTTCAAGATGACAAATAATTTTTAAGTAAATTTGTTTGAACTAGTTTACACAGTCCTTCCATTCAAGAGCAAACTTAGAAGTTTAAACAAGCACATGTTGTTTGATCTGGACACAGATTGCAGTGATGACGTATGCCTGTAAATAGGTGAAATCAACTAGTAATTTCATAAGATTAACCCAAATTGTTAGATTATACTTGAATTGCCAGAAATGACTGATTTGATGGAAAAGGTATTTAATCAGTGCTCTGTTAGCCACTGATAAGGGGGAGTTACATCAGAATTATACCATGAATGGAATCCTCCTCCCCCTCAGCAGAGGGAGGGATGTGTAGCAAGCTTACTGAACCGTATGAAGGTAATGAAGTGTGTGACAGGGAAATCTTGCATTTATTTCCCTGGGTGGCTTAAATGTGCACTTGATGATGAGGTGATTTATACCTTGATGTGCTTCTTAATAAACAGGTAAGGCAAAGAGCATTGCTTGGAGCACTGTCCAGTTCTCCCTTTCTAGATGTGCCCTCTATTAGCTGTATATTTGTCCTTTTTGTTCAGGTGTAATGATGAACATACCATGTGAAGATCATGTTACAGCAGGACTTTTAATCTACATTACCTACCAGTGATTTTTATGGTAGGCTTGACAAACCTCTTCATTGTCTGGTTACCCTGTAGTTCTGTAATATTTTCACCTACCCAGTTCCTTACGTTTTGTGATTCCCCAATACAAGGGTGACCCTCATTTGGGTAACTTCTCTGGGCTGTTCCAACAGGGTTTGTTGTAATATTCCTTGTGTCTCTCTGATGAGTAAGTTTCCAGGCTTCAGAAAGGTAGATTGAAAGGACAGACTTAGTGCAGGAGTTCAGTGACAGTGAGGAAGGCAGGGTTAGGGTAGGAAGCTTGAAGGATTTCCATGCAGGAGAAAAGCAGTAGGGTGAGGTATCACTGTTGTATAACCAGCATTCTAGTTTACTATGATACTGTGTTTTACCTTTGTCCTAAGTAAAAGCTTAGCTTTTTTGGGTGAAATTTATGTTTAGCTGTGTTTCAGCCCTCTGAACAGTCAGTTTCTGTATAAAGTTGCCTGCAGATAAAAATAAACAAAAGATAAGTTAACTTTCTTTTTAAACTTGCTAAAGCTGGGTGACATACAGACCTGTTCTCCTATAAGATATAGTAAATGACAGCTTTTCATTGAGGAAGAAGGTCCTAAGAGCTGTGTTTTTGTATTTCTTCTCAGTACCTTGCCAGTTGTATGGAATTCTTAATCTTAGTTAGTATTTTGTACTGCAGTTTGTTGCTGTAATATCACTTTTGCACAATAATATGACATCGAGTAACAGTATAGCTACTTTTAACTTTTTCACTCATATCAAATAGCTTTTTAAAGGATTCCAAGCAAGTATTTTTAATCAGGCAAAGTGTGCTTTAAAGTGATGCAGGGCAAGCTTTACTGCCTTTTTATACAAACCACACATTTTTCCTGCCAAAAAATAAAATTAATCTCTCCATGGTGTTCTCTGTCAGTTATAAATGCATAACTGACAGGATCTTGCCTTGTATTTGCAGTGAAAGCATTAAGATTTTTATTTTCCCCCTTCATTCTGAAACCCAAGTACTGCATGCAGTTGAAACATATCTGTTAGCATTCTGTGGGTAATGATGTGAACTGTGGCTTTAGGGTATACCTGGAGATAATCAGGCTGTGGCTGACCCCCCTCAACCACCAAGCACCGGTGCATCTCAGTCTTCACCAGTGGCAGCAGCAGTAGCAACTATACCCACAAGTACTGGTTCACTAGGAGGTAAGAAAAGCTGTATTGGAGAAGATGTGATAAACAATGTGCACTTAATCAATCTCTTTTTTCAGTCAGCTTTAAGTTCCAGGTGCTTGTGAGCTGTTCAGAGGGAATTGGATAAGAGCTGTTAAGTGGAAATTCCAGGTGTGGTACTTTCTTGGGAAAAGTGGCTTGCTGTGTGTCATGTGCAAAGTTTACAAAAAAATGCAGTGAACTTGCACAATTTCTTTAATTCAGGATTTTGGATTCTTAAGTGCAAGACCATGGATGTGGGGAAGATTGTGTTTTCTCTCATTTAACTCCGATTTTCTACTCTGTGACTGACTGGGCACTGTCCACTATATTAACATACATACATACATACATATATATATATAAATATATTTACCATACAGAAGCTGGGATATCAAGGGAGAAACTTGAAATTAGGCCATGAAGTGTAGCACTGGAGAGACCTGAAAATGACCTAGGACTCCTCACTCAGCAGTGCAGCACTTTGACAGTGGTTGATGCCTGCTGAAGAGAACAGCATTTATCATGGATTTATCTCCCTCCTAAAGGGAGATAGATAAATACATGAAAGGAGCCTAATGAAGGGATAGGAAAGGTCTGTCTTAGGCTGTGGTAGAAATGGTGTTCAAGATACAAGAGACAAGACAGTGGATTAGGTAGATGTGTCTGATTGAGAATAACCAGAGATGAGTCATCCAGAGGAAAGTGCTGGAGATAAGGACAAGGCTGTTGGATCTTAAGACTGGGTGAAAAGGAAATGCATTGTTTAATCTTAAAGAAGTTTTGCTTAAAGCTGGAGTGAGGAAGCAAATTCCTCTATTCTTCAGTGAGTGGTGTATTATCCACTTTCATGTCCTGTTATCTACAATTGCAGTGTAGGTATGCATTTTATTAAGAGTATCTAACTTTTTAGAAAAACATGTTATTTCACTGATCTTTTTTTCAGGGCATCCACTTGAGTTTTTACGAAATCAGCCTCAATTCCAGCAGATGAGACAAATTATCCAGCAAAATCCTTCTCTGTTGCCAGCATTGCTACAGCAAATTGGACGGGAAAACCCCCAACTACTGCAGGTGGATCTTAAAACAAGAAAATAATGCTTACTAATTCTGATTTAGCTTTGCAAGAGAGTCATATGTTGATGTTGTCTGGGATAATACTAGCAGTTACGACATTCTATTGCTTGCTTTTCAGCAGTTGCTGCTATACAGAATGTATTTTCTATGACATTGGATACAAATTTGAGACTTCAGAAGAGGTGCAGAGGGGGTGAGGAATCTGGAAGGATCACTGCAGTTGAATTGAAACATAAAAATTGCCTTTGTTAGGTTTGTTAGATATAACAATTCTTTTTCTGTGCACTTTTTGCACGTCCTTTTGACTTAATTCTCTGAAAATAAATATTTTTACTTGTCTGTTGGCATGCTTAAACTTCAGTTACTTAAATATACGTGTTTCTTTTACTGTTCTGTGCATCACAGCAAATAAGCCAGCACCAGGAACATTTTATTCATATGTTGAATGAGCCAGTTCTAGAGTCTCGCCAAGGTTTAAGTGGCAGTGATGATGGTGCCAGCACTGGAGGAATAGGAGATGCTGGGAATGCTCATATGAACTACATTCAAGTAACACCTCAGGAAAAAGAAGCTATAGAAAGGGTAAGCCTTTCATCTTTGAAATTCTTGTTGCTGTAGGGCGTTGATTCCTGTGCATGTTTAAGACCTACCTAACTTAAACCTTGTCTAGCTCAGTAGTTCTTGCATCATATTTAGTATTTTCATACTTGGCATTTCATTGCTGTTGTAGCCTTGTTTCAAATCATATCTCTTCTTGCTTTATAGCAGTCAAGTCTAAAATATCTTAAATCTGTCTTACTGAGAAGGGGCAGAGCATTTTAAGTGATCAGAGGCCATCCTGTGATAATGGATGATGGAATGGGTTTCCCTTAGGAATTATTCAGGAAGTAATTCCTCTTGCAGAAGCCTCAGACAGTACTGTTCTAGGTCATGCCATGACAGGTCTCCAGGTACAAAGATCTGGCTGCTTGAGCACTGTTTGGAAAGTACTTGGGAAGTAAGAACACTCACAGTTAAGTAGATTAGTTGAAGTCAAAACTTTACCCAGTTATTTGTCTGTCCGTGACAATTAGTTAATTACTGTTTTCTAAAACTCCTGGTAAGCCTAAAAATATACTCTGGGGTGGTATAATGCATTCATAAATACCGTGTAACTAACTAAATATGGTATTGCATAGATGGCAATGTCTCTGAGATTTTTCTCAGGACAAATTGCAAGACTTTTGTCATACTGTTGTAGTGGTTTGGTATCCCAGAAAAGACAATGTTTTTTCATCTGGCAAAACCAAAGTTTAAGTAAGGATCATTAGAAGATACCTATTTGAATATAGGTGTCAGTTCTCTAGATCTTGAGGAAATTGAGAATTAATAAAATTAGTCCAATAAAATTATGTGACCATGTACTTCTTCACAGGTCATCTTCTCTAGTCTGTTGCATTTCCATTGAAAGTAATTTTATGCAGTAGAGCTTTATTACCTCTACAGCCTGAAACCCAGCAGAGATCCATATGCTTCTTTTTCTTTCCATGAAAGACAAACATCAAAATTTAAGTGTCTTAGTATTGCAGCTGATGCCTTCATGCTGTTTGTGGGTCTGAAATAAAGTCTAAGAATGGCTGGTCAGACATAGTAGGACACAGTTTTTCTCAAAGTTATTTGATCTGCCCCATACATGAAATGCCTTGCAGGTTCTGTGAGGATTTTAAGAAAATCTCCAAATAGTGGAGTGTACTTCCCTTTGGCTAAAACAAGAATTCATTTGCTGAGTGCCCCTAAGTGCTGGCTAAACTCTTGGCACAGTAGTAAGTTCTTCTGTAGTGTTCTCATGCACTGTTGTAACTGTGTTCCAGACATTAATTAATTCCTTGACTTCTGAGAACCAGATTGCTCTCAGCTTACTTGGCTGCAGTGTGTAGTTAATTTTTAAAGATAAACAATTGAAAATATGGCTTAATGTGATGTACTGGACAGCCTACTAAAGATCACAGGCTAAGAGCTTTTGTTCCAGGCAATTTTTTGTTAAAAGTGCTTTGGAGCTTTGCATAATTGTTTAAAATGAGCATTGTTTGAATTTGAATTTTTTCCTGCAGCAGTGCAACGTGCCATTACTTCATGACAATACTGTGACCCAGGTCTGTTTTAGACTTACTGTGTCACTAAAGAAGTGACAAATTTTTATGGTGCTTCACTAGATTTAATCCAATCACCTTTTCAGGTGATGATCTTTACTAAAGGCAGAGGCAGCGCCTTATTTTTTACTTGCTAAAGTCTGCATTGAGCTAGGCAGCAATGTTATTTTCAAGAAGGCAGTAATTGCTTAAGTGACATCCAAGACAAAGAAGCCTAACATGCAAAATGTACTTCCTAAATATGTTTCTTTTTTCAGTTAAAGGCATTAGGATTTCCTGAAGGACTTGTGATACAGGCATATTTCGCTTGCGAGAAGAATGAAAACCTGGCTGCCAACTTTCTTCTACAGCAGAACTTCGACGAAGACTGAGAGAATTTTTTTTTTTCTATTTCACACCTCACACCAGTGCATTACACTAACTCTGTTCACTGGATTGTCTAGGATATTTGGGCTTATATTCATAATGCTTGGTGTATGGAATATAGGGGGTGGGTGGAAGGGAGAACATAGGAAAAAAAGTAAAGAGCAACAAGTTATAAATGTCTGTTTTAAATTAGCAGATGTAGAAAGTCGCACAGTGTAAAAAAAAAATATATACAACCAAAAAATCAGCTTCTGCAGATAATTAGTTCCTTCTGTAAACTGTAGGTTAACTTTTTCTAGGTTTTCACTCTTAGTGTACTAGTTCCAGAAATGTAGTGTAATGCACTGCTTCATGTTCCTTTCCACTAGTATTTCCTTTAGTATTGACATTGGAAGTAGCCTGTGCTACATAGATTTTTTTTTTTCATGGCAACACTGGATAGCAGCTTTGTGAAATCTAAAAGATTTGAGCAAATGTAATCCTGAATGCCAAAATAGGGGTATTTGGTTTTTTTTTCAGCTGTGTTAAAGTAGTGCAAGAAACACAGTATTTTTATTTAATGCTGAATTAGAACTGTGTTGGCTTTTTTATCTTTTTCCAATGAAAGCCCATTACAGTTAAGAGTGTCCTGATTATTGAGAAACACCACCCCCTCCTTCGTCCCCCTGAAATGATCTGAGAAACTATATACATACAGAAAAAAATTATTATCCTGTTTACATATTTTCTCTTTGGGAAAAAAAAATAT
>VWZV01015846.1:37219-50803 GCA_013397155.1 Irena cyanogastra | reverse complement strand
AATATAGATACCTAATTACTGTTCTCTCAATGTTATCTTGCAGTAAAAGTTTTAAAAGCAATAGATTGCATGTTTGGTTTTATTATATGCACTCTAGTGAGTTGAATATTTTTTTTCTGCCAACAAACAAAATGCAAGCTTCATTTTTGTCTGCTGCAATGAGACTTTATCAAATCAAATTTCACCTTCCCAACTTTGTCAAACCAGCTTTTATAGTACAGCTAAAGTGTTCTGTTGCTCTTGAGTAGATTGTAGTGTTCAAGCTATTTCTGTTAAGTAAGGACTTTTGGGGATTTATTCACTTTATAAGGATGAGAAGTTCAAAACTTGAGATATCAAGCAAACTATCAATTTATTCCAATGTAAAAAAAATTGACACTCGAAACTTCCTTTTGAAAATAAACTCTGTTTACAGAGTTTTGAATCTTACTTCTTCATATCTACTTATCATTTCTTTTGTATAGTCATCATAAAATGTTAACAATTTTTTTTTTAATTGCACGTTTACTTTTAGAGGTAATTTTGCCCATCATTGCAATACTAGGAATAAAAAGAAATGTAAATTTAATCTAAAGCTGTTCTGTGCAACGTTACCTGAACACAAGATGGGGATAGTTTGATTTTTCTACTGTTGTAGTCCAATTACCTGGATTACAAATTTACCTCTACAGTAACCAGGAAGAAAATATTATTAGTGGTACAGCACAGAATTCCTGTACAACTAATAATATTCATGATTTAGTGGTAAAAGTAAAAAATTATTTTCTGCTGAGTTTGTTTATCAGTGGATTAACTACTTAGCTACTACTTAAGCTCAAAGTACAAGTCAAGTGTCTTGAAAAATGAGCTAAAAAGACTGAAGCATTTTTATATTATTTCTTTATTGATTGGCCATAGTCTGTAAAAATATCTGCACAAAACAATGAAATGTTTAAAAGCCTTTTACTTTTTTTTTAATTCCTATACATCTGTGATGTTTTTCCAGATAGTGTGTATTTTAGTTATTCAGATTTTATTTTAAAATTTCTTGGGTATATGTCGTCTTAAGTGATCAGTAGCACAACCCAAATCTATCAGTAGGAGATGTGATACTGCTACATAGGAAATAAGTCTTTCATAATGTTTTCATTTTAGAGAAGTTAACATTAATACCTGAGTCAGCTAGTAGACTCCATCTGAATAGGATTCTCAGTTTATCTGTGAACTGGGAGAGATGGATTTTGATTTAACACTGCATGCCAAAAGGGGCTGTTTGTTATCTGTAAAAGGACCAGCTGTCAGGTACTTGAAAAACACCAAATTGATACAAGGACTTCTTGAATGTACTTTTACTACATAGCTAATACCTAACTAAGACAAAAGCTTTTAGTTTGTGGGAGTCTTCTGTACTGATCAAACTGCTATGAGAAATAACCATTCCTTCTCTAGGAGGGTGGAGAGTAGAGCAAGAATGTCTGGGTGTTTCAGTCCACTCCCTCCAATTTTGATTTTGAAATGTTTACTTATTATAAATGTATTTGAATTAAAGTCTGTTGAGCTTGTTCTTTGTAAAAAAAAAAAGGCAAAAAAAAAAAAAGCTAGTAGCTTTGTTCATTTGTAACTTTGTATGCTGAGTGACTGAGGGATTTATGGCTGCTGTGTTTGAAGCCTTACTAGTCATGCTGTTCCCGTTTTTTCCAGCAGTGAAACAGTGTTTTTGTGACTTCTGATGAACAACAGGTGTCTGACCTTACATGCTAGCAAAAACTGTTACCTGTCCAATAGCGGGACACTTGCCAGGGAGAATCATGTCTCTCTTTGTAGTAGCTGCCAAAAGGGAAGAATACATGGAATTCATGTGGTGTTGAGGAGGTGTGACCTGAGCAAGCTGCCTAGGTATGTTGTGCCTCGTTTTCTACCAAGTATACCGGGAGCTGTCTGCACAGAGTGCTTCTGAGCTTCTCTGCTGCAGATCTCTTAGGGATTTGGGGATCAGTTTCCTCAGGGCTTTCTGAACAGTAGCTGAGAAAATAAAGTATTTCTTCCTAAGTTTTGGTACTGTAGTCTTTACCTTTTATTGTAAAACTTCTGAATATCTGCTTAGACAAAAGCTATTTATGATGCACTTTTAATTGGGATTAAAAAGTTACTCTGAAGTCATATTAATTCTGTAGTTGTCTGTTCTTAAGTCCTCTCTACAGCTGCATTTTAATGCTGTGGTTCATTTACCTTTTTCAGAGTTGCCTGATGAATCCAGCTAAACCCCAAGCAATCTCACTGATTAAATGCCCTGCTCTTACCCCACACTAACAGAACTTTTAGGAATGTGAGATAATCACTCCTGAACCCAGATTGTAACTCTGATTTTGGAGTGCTGGGTTGAGCTTCGCTTCAAGAACATGCATGAATGAATCAAACAGAGACATTAAGCCAAGTCTTCAAACAATGCATGCAGATCTGTCACCTGTGGTTTCATTGGATATTTCATTTAGTTTTATAGAGTTTTGGAGGCAGCCACATCTTTCTTTTATTTCTGACTTATCTTAAATCCAGCTCTGTGCACAACACTAACCTAGAATTTCTGCACTTGAAAATACTCTCTAGTTCAATGGAAGCATTAAGATGGGAGTGGGGAGAACAGCTTTGTCAGTAACATTTTTAGTTCTTCCCTGCCTGGTTTGGGATGCCAACAGTCTTCAACACACCATCCTTTGAAAACATTATTTTGACACAGCTATAACCACCACTATGTGGTTATGAAGTCACAATTTACAAAACTTTGTCTTCACTAATGCATCCAGAAAAGCAGGCTTATTCCACCTGTGATTAAGTGATGTATGGGAAAAATTTAAGTATTCAGTTACCACTGAACACATGACACAATCAGCAGCGCTGATCAATCTGCAGATTGTAGTTGATGTTGCTACCTTCTAATTGTCAAATGCCAGTTCTGTATTGATGTATTTCTTCATAGAATATAGGACCTGGGGGTGGGGGTGGGGAAAGGTCATGAATCTTCTTGGTTTCTGTCAGGACTCGACTTCTTTCCTTCGGTACAAGAGAAATAAATGTTAAACACATAAAATTTAACTCCAGTTCTAATCAAAGCACATTTTCATGAAGACACCAGCATCTCTGGCATTTCCTGTCCAAACTACTTGTGAAACTGATAAAGACAAATTCATGCTGTTCAATAATGATAGGAGTCTGGAATAACTAATAGTGGTAGAGTCTGAAGATCTTCCCTCCACTTCATCCCTTTGCTTTGGCATTTTCCTTGGTGTGCTGTTGCAAAGCATTATCTGCTGTGTGCTTCCATTTGCTGAAGGTCTGGTACTAAAAACAGTCCTTAAGGTTTTGTATTGTGTATGCTTCATGCAGTTATGCCTCAGAGACCTGGAGTGCAAAGTGTCTTTCCAAATAGGTGTCTCTCTATTTTTATATGGCTCCACATAAATGTGAGTACTCTGTGGTGCTGAGGGCAAGGAGCAATATCCCTGAAATTCTTGTTGCCTGAGATAAGAGATGTTAGATGTGATAGACGAGGAGTAACCAGATACACCAGCAGGCAGCTGTTTGCCATCCCAGGGGAAGGGTTGGTTGCTGTCCTTGTAATGTGAAGCATTTGACTTTAAATGTGCAGCAGCCAATGAAGAAAAAATAAGGTAGTGTCTCCCACATGTCTGTGTGGCTGTATCTGTAGAATTCTTCAAAGTCTTGTCAAAGTCAGACACAAATTTTAATTATGTCTTTGAATTAAGCTTGTTTCTTCCCACCCCCACTCGCATGTCTTTACTCTAAATCTCTTTTTTTTTTTCTTTTTCCCTTTCTTTTCATTACTGAAGAAAGCATATCAGCTGCAAAGTGAGCGCTATCAGCTTCTGTTAGAGGATAGAAGAATGGGATTCCAGAATAGGAAAAGGGGTAGGAAATAGTCTTCAGGGTGGGATATGAAACAGGACAAATAAAAGTGCTGAACATCCATCTGGGATAGAGATCTCCATAGGGAGGTTAAAGTGAGGACTCCAGACCTGGAATAGTCAGTGTGTGTGAAAGGAAATGCCTAGCAGAGTTACAAGTGTGATAAAGGAATGGAGTGGTGTGACAGGGCCAAATGGGGAATCAGAATGAGCAAACCTTTGATGGGACTCTGGATGTATAAATAAGAGATGAATGGAGTCTTTGGGCACAGAACTAATATTTATTTGCAAAGACATTTCAAAGACAAAGAAATTACTTGTTTCTTTTAGCTTATCCAGTAACTATTTTCTGTAGTGCTTTGTATCTAATACCAGCTTTGAGAGAGATGATGAAGAGGTTACAAAACAACGAGGGCAGTAAAAAGAAACAAACCAGTTTGTACTTTGGCATTTACCTCACAGGCGTGATACATACTCTTGAGTAGTCTGACTGCACTGAGGTCCTCCTGCTTGAAGGTGGAGAGGAAAAAAAAAGTAATTTGATTTTTATTTCTGTGAGTCTCCGTGTTGCTTGAAGTGAGAGAAACGATCTGCCTAAAAGCATGCATTTCATATTAACAAACATGCTGCTTGCTTCGCCTGTCTCCATGTTAAAATATCAAATTTCCCTTTGGCAAAGGGCAGGATTGTGCAGGGCACTGTTGGAGCAATGCTGCAGAGTCCATTAGGACAACTGTTCCTGATGGGATTGTGCCTTTTGAGCACAAATGTAATTTGTGATCCATGAGTGTCCTAAAATCTAAGCTGTGACCTGTGGAAAGCTGAAAAAACCTGGAACATTCAATCTTGGAAGAGCAGCAGGGTTAAGATGAGAAGCGACTGGAATATATTAAATATGACTGTAAGTCAAGAAAGCTGTAATTTTTTTTTTCAGCTGCAGCAAGAAAATTGTTGCTAAATCTGTACATGGCCATATTTTTCACATTTCACAGAATTTGCAGTAAGTGGCTTTCTGGTACACAAACAAAGGAGGTATAATACACAAAAAGCCATTTTCTGAATCTAGCTGAAGGGTGCCTATGTTGGCTTCAAAACCTGTAGCAAATGGTCACTCCTGAAGCACTGAACCTCAATTTGCCATGAACGAGGGTGATTTTGCTCCCAGGCAGAGGCAGCAGGATGGAGAGCTGTTACTGCTGAAATTAACTCTTCACTGTGGGAGAGGCTTGTGAATTCACCCGCTGCTCTTGGCAGGAGGGAGCCTTGTGATCCCAGTTCAGAATTCCCTTTGCTCCAGGGTTGTTTGGAAACGACCTGTTGCTTTCCGGATTTATCAAAGCATGGCCTTTGTCACTTGTGAGTCCTGCCCTGCTTAAAGGAGAGGGTAGCTGGGAGCTAAGAGTGCAGGTGAGGAGAACAGGGAGGATCCCTGATGAAGGGGTAAGACTGTAGTCAGTTTTTGGGAAGAGTCACCTTTTTAAGCATCCTGATGCAAAATGAGGCTGGGAGTTGAAGCCATGCATTTGATTCACATGGTATTCATGCTGTCAGGTGGCAGACACAAACTGGTGTTTTTAGATGAGAGAAACACCCTGTTGGAAAGGTAGGGGGGCAAGAAAAATAGGTTTGCCTAATTGGGCTGCTTCTAGTGCAGAATTCTGCCATTTTTATATTTGGATTTTGAAAGTGAAGCAACTGATGCTGCAGTTTTGTTTCCTTGCTGCAGAGGCTGTGTTATTCCCTAATAAGCCCTATCATGCCCTAATAATACCTTCTGAATGCCTCGGATGTGAGTGATTAGGCCTGTGCTTACATTAATAGGTGTCTCAGTGGTAAGGTGCTATTTGCATGATTGTGCTTTGTAGGTGGAGAAGCTGCAAGCCTATCATCAAATTACTTGTTCCAGCTGAAAAAAACTTGCTTTGTGTGGCTGTCACATCATCATAGCTTGCCTTAGTGAGCATAGTTGCAATTAGTGTTATTTTGCAAGGGACTGGATTTTTGTCCCTTTTCTTCTCCCTGGGAGTTTTGCTTTATGGTGAGTGTGCTGGCGGGGAATTACAGTAGGAAGATGTAATTTGGATTTGTGCTGTAAACAGTGTTGATAATGCAGGGATGTTTTATATATTGCTGAGCAGTGTTTGCACAACGAGGCCTTTCTCTGCTCCTCTCACCACCCTGGCAGTGAGGGGCTGAGAGTGCAGAAGGATTTGGGAGGGGACACAGCCAGGACAGCTGATCCCAACTGACCCAAGGGCTATTCCAGACTCTGTGATACCATGGCCAGCTGAGGAAGTGGTGAGGACACGAAGGAAGGGCAAGGGACACATACATTCAAGGGGTTTGTCTTCCCAAGTGATGGAGCCTGGCTTTCCTGGGGATGGCTGAGCACCTGCCTGCCTATGGGACAGGTGAAAGAATTCCTTGATTTGTTTTGTTTGTGTGCATGGATTTTGCTGTCCCTATGAGGCTGTCTTTATCCCAATCCATGAATTTTGCAGCTTTTTACCCTTCTGATTCTGTCCCCCTGATCAGGAGAGTGAGCAAGTGGCTGTGTGGGGACAAGCTGCTGACTGGAGTTGAACTCTGGAAGTGAGGAGAAGACAAGCCATCTAGAACACTGAGACAAATTTAAATTTTCTGTATACTTACCTTTCCTTGGATTCTGCTAATACCCAGTTCTGTGTGTTTGAGGACACCCCTATGCTTTGGAAAGGGCAGCAAGTTTTTCTTTGCTGGGAACAGAAGCAGGGTCATCATTTTACACTGGCCTTATTCAGGTGGAAATACAGCTTGCTTAGTTTTAATCTTGCTCTCCCTTCACCTCTGACCCCAGCCACAGTGTTGTTTGTCCTCCTGTTAGCACTAAGATTTTGTGATCAGGAATTGAGCTACACTGGGCAGATGGAGAATGAGCAGCTCAGTTGTCAAATTAGATTAGCATTTAGAGAAGTGTAGGCAGAGGTCACACAGAGCTGACCTGGCACTTTGCATGGTTGGCTGGCAAGGTAACTGGGAGAAAAAGGGGGGAAAGTGATTCATTCTGTATTTGGGGAAAGAGAAGGGGAAATACTTGCTAGTCTGGGGAGTTTTTTGGGGGCTGTAGGGCTGAAATCCCAGGTTTGAGAGACTTAGCAACACACCAGTGAGGAGTCTGGAGAAGGGAGATACCTGAAGAAACCCTGAGGGGTTTATAAATAAACAAAAATATATGTAGCTGGCAATATTAGGGTTGGGCTTAAGTAATTTCAGCTCAAAGCTGTGTCACTTTTGTCATGCAGACTTTGAGTGTGCCAGAATCTCGGTGGAGACTGCCATCCTAAATCTGAATATGTAAATCTGAGGGCAAGGAGTACCTCGGAGAGCTGGGGCTAGGGGTGGGAAGGGCAGTCCTGTGGGTTTGGTCCCGTGCTTGATCCCTAGTCTGCTCGCCAGATATGAACAGTTTGAAGAGTGATAAGGACTGGTAATTTCACTTGGAAAAAGTCATGGTTGTGAAGGTGGTAGGATGAAGGTTTTGGAAAGTTTTCCCATTCTGGTATTTTGTTGAATGAAACATAACCTTATTTACATCCTCTATTCTAAGATTTTCTGATCTACTCTTTCTAAGTTTGCAACTTTAAATGAGCTGGAAGGAAACTTTCCATGCTTGGTATATGCCTGTGATTTTGGTTTGGGGGAGATTTGGGGTTTTTTGGGGATTATTTTTTTTTGCTTCGGTTTTTTTGGTTGTGGGGTTTTTTGGGTTTTTTGGGGGGGGGAGTTGATTGTTTTTAATGTTTCAGATAATAACCAATTTTACTGTTTTGGAAAATAGAACTGGGGGCAAGGAGAATACATTACTTTTTCAGATTTCAATTTTCTTTCACTGAGCAGAGGCACTAGGTATCTAGATGTTATTGAATGTGGTTTCTATTTTTCCCCACATACGTGCAAAGGGCCAGGAAGATGAAAAATTATGAGGGTTGATATTTTCTTTTTCTCTTTAGTTTCCAGTGCTAAGTGCCCATGCAGAGTTTCTGTGATGCTGAAAGTCTGAAAGTCTTGGCTGTAGCCCTTGTGCCCATGCCAACAAATCTGAAAGCTTGCATGTAGCAAGTTAATGCTCCTGGTCTTGTGCATAAACATTTATCTGACCTGTTCTGAATATCCTGATTTTGCTGTCCATGCACAGGACACCTGTTTATTGTAGGCATGGAAAGCTGGTGGTTCTTGACTCCTGTGACAGCTTAGAGCATGTGGAATCTCTAGGCTTGGACTTTGGACCACTGGAAATGAAGAGAGCAGATTGAATCAGAGTTTGGGTAAAAAGGCAGTTTTTGAGCCACACTGGAGTTAAAGCAAAGGCAGCTAAAACTCTGTTGTGCTCCTTCAATAACTTCCATTTACAAGTTTGTAAAACTTGAGCTCTCTGTCGGTGCCATTGTTACTAATTTCATTTTTCCTCACTTTTTGCTGATTTTTTTTTTTTTTCCTTTGAGGTGTCCCAATTCTGTTTGTCCCATCTCATGGTCCTGCCTGCAGGTCCTGTGCAGATCACAGGGTGTGAATCACCAAGCTGTGGCACATTGAACTCTGGAAACAGGTCCTCAGAATCTGGAGCATCGTGTCCTCTGCTGTCAGCAAGTGCCTGTGAAGGCTCCTAACAGAGTTTGTGTCATCCATCTCTATTCTGCTTGGAGGACAATATCCTGTCAGAGTCATTAGCTGCTGCTTTAGATGGAGTGGAAAGGTTTTGTGGCCTCAACCATCATCTGTGAACCCACAGAGGGGTGGAATCTGATTAGGTTTTCCAAATGGGCAGCCTTGACTTCATGGCCAGCTTGGCAGGGGGATGCACTGTTCACGCAGAATTTTTTTAGGTTTCAGTGGTGTCTAAGCTATTCTGAGTAGTGGAGGACATCATTATTAATAGAATAAAATAAGATTTGAGTCACATATTGGAGCAGGTTGTGCTGTTCCCACCTTTGGAAGTTTCCAGATCCAGCCTGGTTGAAGCCCTGAGTGTTCTGATATAATCCTGTGGCTCACCCAGGGTGATTAAAGATCTCCAGAGGTCCCTGGCTGATCCAGGTCCTCAAAATTAATTATTTTTGTCATGCAGCCTTACCATTCCAGTGGGGATTTATCCTCTGTGAAAGCTTAGCCTCAATTTCGATATCCTGCCCTTCCTTTTGTTTGTTTTTTCTTTTTTTTTTTTTGAGGTGTAGAAGCTGCCTAAACATCATTTGAATACTGAATTCTGCCACCTTCTCTTCAGATTTTAAGCAGACCTATAGAAATTTACAAAGCAAGCTTGTCTGACATTGTTAGTTCTTTAAAAATCCATCAGTGGTGTCATGACAAATTAAATTAGGCCTACATTAATTTCTTTCTTAGGTTCTGATAGGCAAAAAAAAAAAAGAATTTGCAGAATCAGAAAGAGTTAGCTGACTTATCCAATTATGAATTGGAAAGAAAGATTTTCTGAGCTGGCATATAAAATAGATGCCTTGGATTATTTACTGTGAAATTTTCTGACGTCCTTTATTGTTGTGGAAGCAGCTGCCCATTTGTTTATTTCCAAAACATTGCATCCACAGTGGGCTTACTTCTCCCCCTCACCCCCTCCAGCTAAAAGCATCTATTAGTGTTTGTGAAAAATTTTCAAGAGGCAAAAGTCCCCTCCCCAAAAAGCCCTGATTGCATGGTGGTTTTTTTTTTTTTTTAATAACATTACCCAGTTTTTAAAAGTGTAGACTGAATAGAAAATGTGACTGGAAAACCCTTATTTTTTTCATGTCAACCACACAGCTCAGGGATCCTGTTCAGTCTTCCAGGGCTGGAAAGAAGTGAGTAGAATAATCATAAATACCAAACAGATTTCAGTGACCTGGACTCCCAGGCTTGCCTTGAAGAGAAAACCAGTTGAGTCCCTTGGGTGAGAAATTTGCTAGAGAAATTTCACAGTGAACTCCCTGCAGATTGTGACAGGGAGTGCCTGAAAATCGTGTGTTGAAGCCATCCTGCTGGGAGAAGCGGGGAAATCTCTTTTCTCAGAGTGTGTTGGGTTTTCCAGCCTTTCTGGTGGGCCTGGAACAAAGCAGGTGCACAAGGCAGTGCTCTCTCTTCCTGTCTTCTGCCTGGGGCTGGTCTCCTGCTACCTGCTGTTTCCTTTCACTCTGGGACACCTGTGATGGATCTGTAGGATGGGTTTGCTTACTTTCTTGGCATAAATTTGTTGGGGTACATAAGTTCAGCTATTAACATTGATGATTGAGGGGGAAGCAGCACCCTGGCATTTCTAAATAGAACAAATTTTCTTTGTTATGAAGTTTTATCTTTGGGTGGAAGTTAGCAAGAGGTGGAAACCTCTCCTACTACTTTTAACAGCTCGTACTGTAAATTTTGCAACGAAATTAGTCTTTCACCACTAACAGATGATCAGTGACTCTGTCACATCTTCTCGGGCTTTTATGCTTCAGAACTTGCATATTCCGGGTGTCTGAAATGGAAAATGAGGCTCTCCTTGTCCTGAACCAGTCTGTCACACCACAAGCTGTAAAGCAGTCGTGTTTATCAAGACTTTTAAGAGCCAGAAGGTCAAAGCTGCCTTTCATCCATGAAAATAATCCATTTACCTTCTTGGGACATGCTTGCTAAAATCTCCCCCTGATCCTTCAAGGCAGAGCTGCTCTGGTCTCCGTGCCACTAAAGCATATTGTTCACTGATAAATGACAACATGAAAAGGGAGGTCCATGTGGAGGCTTCTCTGACCATTTGTCACCTTGTAATGTCTGAACAATTAAGAGTAGGTTGGGGGAGGAATTCCCATTCTGGAGTGACAAGGCAGGCCACAGCACCAAATGAGGTACCCAAAACTCTGTTTCACTCCAAAGGAACCCCTCACCATGAGCCCTGAAGCTACCAATGCACCTTTTTAGCTGAGAGAAAGCTGAGGGGTAGAAAGGAGCATTGAGTGCTTCTCAGTCCTGTCTCCCTTCCAATGGCACAGGCTGGGCTGTCTCAAGCCTGCACAGCCCTGAGCTCATTTCAGGGTGCCAAAAGGGTCTTGACAAACCCAATGTGAACGGTGCTTACTGCAGTGGATGTGGAAAGAAATATTCTGGCCAAGAGGGCACTTTGCTGTGCTCCTGAATGGAGACCTGCATTTCAAGTGCCTGCTTGCCCACTCACTGCCCGAATCTGAGCCTGAGCAGACTGAAAACAATCCTTTTGATGCCTGAAAATAACCTGAGAGGCTGAAAATTAACTCATCTGCTTTTTAGACTTTTGTACACTATAATGCAGCAGCTTGTTTCCATGGTGCCTGTTTTCTGTATGGCTCTCTGATTGTATTAGCAAATTAAAAACCTTGGGTCTCCTTTCTTTTCTTCCATCCCGGACCCAGCGCTGAAGATCATCTTTGAAGCAGTCACTCTGATAATAAATGGAGTCTCCATGGTGACTTGCAGGTGTAAGTGATGTAATGAGGCAAGAAGGGTGTTTTTCTCAAACTCCCTGCTCAAAATAACCCAGGTGCCCCCCAGATCACCTCTCTCTTTCATCGTGGTCTGGCCTTGTGGAAAAGAAGTTGGTGCCTACGTAAAAATGGGGACATGATTCACATCAGCTGGCCCAAGACAGTGCAAAGGACATTGTTGCATTAGCCTCCTCTCATCCCTGCAAGTCTCCTGTGATCATAATGGAAATCTGGTTCACATGATGAACAATCTGTTCTTCCACCTGAAAGAGGAGCCATTACCTGCGTGACACTGGCCAAAGTGGGGCTTTTTGTGAGACACCTCAGCTTAAGTGCAGGTTTGAGCATTATGTTTCATGCAAAGCTGGAGGGCTCTCCATGTCCGAACGACAGCAGAGTCTCCATGGGGATCGTGGTGAGGGTTTGGTTTCTTCAGAAAGTTTTCAGTTCTCTGGAAAACTTTTTTTCAATAGTGGGATGCTCAAACTGAATTCTTGGCAGCTGGGTCATTTGGCATTGGCTCAGCACTGGTGGCTTTAGTGACTTAGGGCAAGACAAAATACAGAAAAAAATGTAGGTAGGAATCGGCTTTATGGGAGTATTGATTGACAATGCCTGCCAGGAATCCCTTGAGTGACAGAAATAATAAAAGCCTGGTTTACATGGAGGTTTGTGGCTCTTTGTGTACATTGAGCCCTCACAGAATTTTTCCCTCTGCTGAGATGCTTATAAAACATTTTTCCCCCCTTCACGTGAATTTTTTTTATTTCTAGCTGCATATGGAGGAGTTTGCAGGACAGTCTGCTTCTCTTCAGCATGACCAATCTGTCTTTGGCTGCTTACCCTCCTAGGGGTGCTAAACCTCTGTCCCAGTTAAATCTGTTGAACGGGTTTGGGGAGGGAGTGGAGGTGGCTAAAGAGATCTCTGGGACCACAACACACCTCAATATATCAATGCCATTGATACAACTTCTTAGGAAAGGAGGTTCTCTTCAGAGACTTGATGGAAAACCTCAAACCCTTGGAAATAAGCCCTAAATCCTCAGTGGCATCTGTTCCCTGCGTGTTACTTTGGACACCTCCCTCCACACTGAATGCCTGAGCCCATCCAACATTTAGATTAATGGCCATTACTGAACTGTTCCTTTATTTGCTGATGGATATCTTAGCTGCTGTAGTTTTCCCAAGCAGGCCTTTCCTAAGAGGCCTTTATTATTTTTAAAGTTTTAAAGACACAGTGACCTCCATGCCAAAGCAGAGAATAATTAGTACTGAATAATTACATTTCAGATTTTTAAAACGTGTAATTAAAAAAAAAAAATAAAAATTCCAGGTTTCTCTTAAAGGAAAGGCTGGAAAGGGACTTTCCTCAAGGGCATGGAGGGACAAGAGAAGGAGGAATGGCCTTAAGGAGAAGGAGGGCAGGTTCAGGAGGCACTGAACAAAGACAGTGAGCCTTGGAAATTCCACTTCTCTTGGACACCTCTTTCCAAAGCCAGAGCCCTTTAAGGAAGGGCCCTGAGAGTAAATAAGATTCAATCACTGCTCAGAGTGCTGAGGGCTCACAAAAGGAGCCACTAATTTTCCTTCTGCAGTAGAAAAAAAAGGATATTGCAAGGGCCAAAGCATCTGCTGATGTAAATTACCAGAGTTTTACTGGTCATGGGGTTCATATCCCATTAACCCAGCTGGGAATGTGTCCCTGGGAGATAGTTTAATGATTTACACCATCAACATGGAGGCAGATGAAAAAGCAACATTAAAAAAGCAATATGCTTAGGTCGATATGTGGGGCATTAAAGGCCTATATTTAAAAAAAAAGAAAAAAATTAGAAGAAGCTTTTACTTTGTTGCTAGTTTGGAAATGGGTTTCTAGTAGTGTGATTTTATGGTCAGGTGGCCTTTTTAAATCTGAGGCTTTTTGTTTGTAATTACTGGCTTTACAGATGAAATAAAGTTAAAAATAGCACGAACTAGTGCCTTGCTCCTGCAAATGCTCAAGTGTTCTTATAAGCAGGACCTTAGAGTTCAAAGGGGTCTAAGGTCCTTATGTGAGCAATGTGAAATGCAGAATTTATGTGCTTTAATCCTCTGTTTTCCTGAGTTGTTTTCTCCTGGTGCAACTTGGGGTGCTTTGTTTTGAAAACCAGACCAAGGACATCTGGAAATTCCTAGGGTAATCTAATTGCCTGCTAACAAACAGCTTTTTTTTTTTTTTTTTT
>VWZV01015846.1:12003-27490 GCA_013397155.1 Irena cyanogastra | reverse complement strand
ACCCCTGGAATATCCAAAAGATGAAACTGAAGAAGAGACCTGGGTTCTGGTACTCATGTGGCTTTTGATGGGTTTGCTGGTAAAGTGTGTGGTAATCCCCAAGGAAGGTCTTGCTGTAATAAATGCAGTAAAAACAGCACTGTTCTACATGTTTTGCCATAAAACAGCATTTCTCGACCTTACATTTCTACCTGTTCTCACAAATCCTGTCCCTCCACACCCATGCCAGCTTGAGTACCCTGTAGCTGGTGTTTTTTCCTGGAATGTGTGGCTGCCTTTTTTGGTGTCCTTGAAAAAATCCCAAGCATTGCAAGCAGTCTCCTCCCCCAAAGGACTGACATCCTGTGTGAGACATGAATAAATGAAAAGGAAATGGAAATGGAAAAAGGAAATGGCACAGCAGCCAGCTGTGTGCTTGCATGGGAGCACAACCCAGGAGCGTGGTGCTGGTGGCAGCTGTGCTGTGAGGGACCTGAATCCCTTTCCTTCATGCATGTGTGACAGGCAGAAGCCCTCCCAGAGAAAGAATGGTGAAATAATTCTGTTTTTTTCAATGCCAACAAAAAATTCCACTTCAGACGAGCATCATATACTCGGATCATTTGAGGAATGCATACCCCAGCTCAGACTGCTCAGGGGGACATCTGAGAGCAGAGGGTGTGGGGANATCTTTACTTCTTCTCCTACAAAATCAGATGTGTACACTCATAAAAAATAAAATAAGGTGTATCATTAGGGTGTAATGTAATTGTAAAAACCCAATTAAGTTAATAGTGAGCAATTTTCAATTTTTAGGGATCATTGTTGGATTAGGAATTTTGGGTTGTGCATTCATTACAGTCATTATTGCATTGATAGTTTTTAGATTTTGTAAAAGTTTTTATTTGTTAGGGTTTTTTCTTGAATCATAAATACTGGGGTGTTTTATGGGTTAGCAGAAGGAATTATATATTTTAGATTTAATAGTTTTTTGATTAGTTTTTGTATTTGTTGTATGTTGTTGTTTGTGGGGGTTTTCTGTGTTTTTGTTTGCTTGTTTTTGGTTTTGGTTTTTTTGTGGGTTTTTGTTTGTTTGTTTTGGTTTGTTTATTTTTTAATTGAGGGACTCATACAGGAGTATTTGTGTTTTATGTGAGTTTAACTTTTGGTTGTACATCAGTGACCCCTTTTAAAAATTTTTTGTCAAAATCACTTTTTTATTGCGACAACAGATGTGACACTCGTGCTGTGACACTGGGAGGAGCATGAGGATCTGCATGGCAGGGGAGACACTTCTCCCAAGCCCTGCTCCCTTCAGTGAATTCCTGTTCTCAAGTTTCACTGAGCACATGTGGTTAGAGGATATATTTTAAGCTGAATACACTTGATCCCATATCTTCATTACAGAACGCAAGAATTTGGCCAAAGCTNCAGGCTGGGCCAGGGCAGGCTCAGGGTGCACATCAGCAGGAATTTCTTCCAGGAAAAGGTTGTTAAACCTTGGAAGGGGCTGCCCAGGGAGGTGGTGGAAGTGTCCGAGGGCTGCCTGGACGTGGCACTCAGGGCTCTGGTGACAAGGTGGTGACAGCCAGGGGCTGTGGCTGGATGATCTCAGAGGCCTTTCCCACTCTGCCTCACTCTGTGGTGCTCTGCTCAGCCGTGCCACCAAAGGCAGTGGTGAGGCACAAAACTAGAGAGCAATTCTCACTGTCTGCTCCACGAGTGAGCTGACAGCACCATCAGCATGTTGGGACCTTCCAGCTTTCCCCTGTGTGCCCCTGGGCTGCCACATGCAGCCTCTGCAGCTCTGGGCCAGGCATGGGAATCACCTTGGGCTGCCATGGAGGCTCTCTGTACCTTTCAACACCCTTCACGCTTGGCACAAAAGGGAAATAAAATACAAAAAGTCTGTGATGAGAATCCTGGTGGGAATGGAACTCAGCAATCCTGAGGGCAGAGCTTCCCCTGAGCCTTCCTTGGAGGGACAGTGCCCAGCTCCAGCCAGGGGGGTGTGACACTCTGAAGGCATGCCAGCCTCCCTCTCCCGGAGTGCATCTGCAACAAAAAACACATTACACAGAGTAGACTTCCAGCTGGAAGGTAAACTTAAAAAACTAGGCAAGAGAGAGGATGTGCTTTGAATACAGATCACCCTTCCACCGAATTTGGAGCCGAGGACCAACAGTTCTTCTGGCTCTGATCTTCATAAGCAGCTATTTTGCTGCTACTGCCGTGCTGGGATCAATAACCGGTTTTAAAATGCTCTCTCGTTCTTTCCCCGACGGTGACTCTGTGCTTCCCTCTGCTGTTGGTGACAGGGTCACTGCCCATCCCTTGAAAAGGCAGCCCTCAGGCCCAGTTTGAAAGTGCCCACTTCCAGCTTTCAGCTCCTGTAGGCTCCTCCTAAGCCTTGCTCTGCTACGTGTCAGACTCTGCAGCACGCCCTTCTCTTCAAAATTGATTATTTCTGCATCGTGCTCCACTGCAGATAACCCAAAGACTCTAAATGAGCAAATTTGGGTTTCAGAGAAGCCTCAATATAACAGCATATGCCTTTTTGTTTTGAAGCAGATGGTGTTGGTCACAGTGGAATGAAGCACATGGGGAATGACACGCGCTTTTGGGCTGATTTATTCTTGTGTGCTGGCTTGGTTTATTTCCCAATCACTGCCTTACAATTAAATTAATTAGTACTTTTCTCTGTCTTGGCATCCTGGCTGTAGAACTGGATTCAGTGGTTTTGTCTCAAATCACAGGAATGCTGTGACTTTTCAGTGACATCCTTGAGTGTCAAGTGAGGAGGTCACCCTTAAGTGACATCCTTCATCCCTGTTTTTCCATATTTCCGAAAATGTAACATGAAATGCTGTGGATTGCCATAGCAGCAGCTAGAACCCTGAACTGCTTTGTTGCCTTCCCTTTAATTGAATTCCAGTGTGGAATACCTGGCTTGGCTTTCCTCAGATTTGTGTGGCCCTGCCTGTCACATCACATGGAGTCCTGAGCTGCTGTGGCTCCATCAGCACCATGGAGCTCGTGTTGGACACCTGGAGAATGAGCCTGGCTTATTTCTGCCTTTCTAGGAAAGTGCTGTCCATGACAGGGCCTCTCCATCTTTGTGTCCTGCACTGCAAAAACCCAGCCTGGACTTCTCCCAAGAAAGCTCAGGCTTGTCTGGCTGTTGCATTTGTGTTGGCTCATGCCCTGCTGTCTCTTTGTGGTTTCCTGGCTCATCCTTACTGAGTATTTTGGTAGTTGTTTCCTCTTGAAGACTTCCCATCCTTTCCAATCATTGGATGGGTGCAATTTCTGTAGGGAGCTCGTGCAAATCTGTGTGGAATTGTGTCTTCCAGTGGTCTGCACACAAACAGGAACTCAAACATCTCCCAGTGGGCTGATGTGAAGAGGTTTTACAGTGACTTTCGTGAGTCAGGGAGAAGTCTGATAAGAGGATCCACGTTTACCCCTGAAAGAATTTTCTACCAAGGTCGTTCACATAGAAGCCAAGAAAGAAAGAAGGATGAATAAGAGAAACCTGCAGCTGCCTATTCCAATGAGCACTTTGTTGTCTCTTGTGACAATAAGTAAACTTGTGAGCTTTGTGAGAATGTATAAAAAGTATACATGCTGCAATAAAAACAGGTTTGAAGCCTTCTGGAAATGGAAGGTGCTGCTTTGCATTGTCTCCATCTCAACTATGACAGGCTGAGGCTTGGGAAAACCAGCTTGGGCCATTTTGTTCTGCTGTAGTGGGGTGTCATGAACATGCTCATCCCTGCACCCCAGAGAAGATTTAGGCACCACTCCTGTGTTAATTCTGGCCGTGGCAAGGGCTGATGGCTTTGCAGGAGCTCTGCTTTAGGCCACAGCTGCTCTCCAAATGCCCTGGGAGAGGTGAGTTTGAAGAAAAACAAGAAACAGGCCCTGTGCTGAATCTCTGCTGGGCCAGGAGAGGAATAGGAAATTAATCAGCCCTGCTGGCTGAGCATCCTTCCTCAGGTCCTGATGTTCAGGGAGGATGGAGGGGATGACCCTGGACCAGAACTTGCTCTAAGCTCCCACTACAGCCCACAGGCTGGAGGTGTGGGTGCTCTGAGCCTTGGAAACTCAAGAGTTGATCCTAAATAAGTACAAATGGTTGTTTAAAAAAACAAATAAGAATTAGATCCTTCTCCCCTTCCACACACATTTTAGAAGACAGATCAGAAGCAAAGTGTGGCGTGCCACCACTATGAACACTGAAAGCAGTGACCATCATTTTGGTGCATTTCTACACAGGCTTCCTTGATTGGAGACTGATACGTGTGAGGATTTCACCAGCATATGAATAACAACAGGACAGTGACAAAGAACAGCAGGCCAGCAGGGCTCTTTGCTCCCCACTGGATTTTCATTTGTGTTTTTTATCTGTATTCACACGCTGTGCATTGCTCACATCAGCTCTGCTGCTGTGCTGGTCTAACACACAGCTGCCAGCCCTTCCATGAGGGCAGCACCAGCAGCCCAAGCTGCCATATTTTGCTTTTGTGAAGCACTCAGCTTTTTTTTTTGGTCACAGATCCTGGGTATAGGTTTCAGATACCTCTGATGAAACAGTGGGTCTGTTTTGTTTTGTTGTGCATTCCCCATATGATAAACACCATGCTGAAACATGCTCAAACACTAAGCAAAAAGGAGCCATGTGGGGGGTACTCACTTTCACAGCTGAAGGTGAATCAAATTCCTCGATGCAGAACCTTAAGGATCAAATCTAGCAACAAAAGGTTTACAGCTTGCTTTAAAAACCTATAATAAGGTGAGACAAAACCTCCTGGCACATGTGGACATTCAAACACAAGTATTCTAAGCAGGGCTTCCACACTGACAGCTTTTGGTTTTGATTTGGCTGTGATCTGGAGAGAAAAGTTTCTCTTTCAGCCCTGGGGTGGTTTGCACATTTCCAAGGGAGAACTGTAAAGAGTTTTGGTTGTTTAAATAAAGAGGGAGCAGGAATGTTTGGCTTGAGGGTCTGCCTGGCTGCTATAAACAAAGAGAATTGCATTAAAGCAGAGACTTCTGTTGGCAACAGGAACCTGTAATGACATTCTTCATTCTTAGAAAATATAAACCTCCTCAGCATTTGAAGCAAAGTGATAACAATAACCAACTGACCCTTAGGGGAGAAATGACCAGGGTGAGTCACTGCTGCACAGCTGGTTTTTTGCCTTTCTAAGAAAAGCAGGGGTCAGAAGCTGGGAGGCAACACATTCTTAGATGTCTCTCTCCTGGATGTCTAGTCATCAGCTAGTCGTGACTGTAATGAGAAATATCAGGCGCTCTTGTCCAGAAGCTGAGGAGCTGAAACCATCTTTCTGCACCTAAAATTCCCTCTAGGTTGATGATGATTTATTCCTCGCACCAACGCATAAAAGCTGTGGATTCAAATGGCATTGGATTCAGGAATTTTGTTTGCTTGATCTTCCAGAATCACTTCTTAAGAAGCAAATGTAAAATTTGCTGACCTTTCCCACCCACTGCCCTCTGACTCAGGAGGGTGTTTCACACTCCAGAGGAGGATTTCCAAGAAGAGGTGAAGCTTCCAGCGCGTTTAGGCTCAGCAGCTCCTCCTGGCACGCTTTCTGCCAAATGCATTTGCAGATCTCACCAGAGTCTTGGCGAGCCTGCCCGGTCAGGCGTGTCCAAATCACACACAGCAGCATCCAAAACAGGCCACCCCTCCTGGAATGGGGCTCTGGGGCACTGCCATCACGCCGGGACCGTTCCACTGCAGCCAGGCTGGCACTGATTTTCCTTGATTAACAGCCCTCCTGCTGCTTTCCTACAGAAATCCCTGCTGCAGCAGGCGTGAAGCAGTTAGCCCCAGGGCATACTGTGCATTAGCTCTTTTTTAGCAGTGCTGTTGGATCACTGGATGGTGCCTGCATAAGAAAGCTCATCCCTTCTTGGCTGGCAGGTCCATGTTCTTGAAATAGATTGGCATGCCCTGGAACAGCCCCATTTCCAGCTGGGTGCTGCTCTGAGGCCAGCTGTGGGCTGACCACACCATCCTTGCCTTTTTGCAGCTGTTGGAACCTCGTGCACAGGTTATCACACCCTGGTGATGTTGCCTCCAAGCCAGGGAGGAGTTCCCCAAGCAGGGGGTGAGGTTACCCACCCATGGTTGTCTCCAGAGCAGACTTAGCAGCCCTATTGCCAGTGAGTCTGAGTTTTGGCTGAGCCAGCGAGAGAAAACAAAATTTGGACGCTTTGGGATAACACGGGCTGGATCACTGGATGCTGCCAAGCCAGGGCTGTCAGCATCTGGAGGGATGTAAAGTGGCCTGCAGTCCTCTCTCTTCGCAGCTTTAGCTCTAATAAAAACCCTGTAAAACCGACCAAGTCAGTGCTCTGCTCAGAGGAAACGTGATGGACCAGCACCTCCTGGTGCAAAGGCACTGCCCTGCAGGCAAGAGCAAACAAGTGGCTGGACTGAACGTGAAATTTCACCTTGAAAACTGAGTTCTGCAAAGAGGAATCTGATTTTCATAAGACTGCTGCTGGACTACCTTATCTTACATCTTTTTTCATGGCTGGTTCTAATGTTCTGTGGAAAGCTCGGGCTCCTCAAAGTGAATTTGTGCATTTGCAGGTCACCAAATTAAAAAAAAAAAAACAAATCAAAAACAAACAAAACAAAAAACCCCCAAAAAACCATAAACAAAAACCAAAAAAACCCCAAACAAACAAACAAACAAAAACAAAAACAGAAAAACAACAAAACCAAAACCAGCAAGCCAACAGGATATTTTAAAAAAATCCCTAGATTGTATCTGGTAGTAGATTGGAACACAGAGATCAAGAGAGATGTGGTGCAGTTGGCATGGAGAGCAGATAAAGTGCCCCAGGAGCAGAAGAATGAGCAGCAAATGTAAATATTTTGATCACAGCCCATGTGCACTTCCAGCTGCTCTTCCACCAGCCCTCTGAAGGTGGTAGTGTTCCCTTCTCCAAGCTTGCAGCTCCACATGAGAAAGTTTAAATGACTTCTTGCTGTAGGGAGCAGGAAGAGCAGGTGAGAGGAAAGAAAACCAACAGAGGGCAGGAAATAATCAACAGAAGATCAACAGCCCTTGCAGAAGCCACTCTGTGCTGTGCTGGTGAGCTGAAAAATGTCCAGTTCATGCCAGTGGAGAAGGATCTCCACTGTGCAGTGCTGAGGGCTCCTTTTCCCAGAGTATTCACTCGATTTTCACTTTCTAGAGCAAAGTGAGGGAGAGACACAAAGATGCACAGAACATTTGCTGCTGCTCCAAAGAGTGGTGCAGGAGAGAAGATCCTTCTGCTTGGGCCTTGTTCCAGGAAGGGGGAAACTGAAAAATAAAGATGCAGTACAAACATGTTTGTTTAGACCTTCTGCACTAATTCTCATTATGGTGATGCATGCAGGGAGCAAAACACCGTGTTTTGTGGAGGGAATTGGAAAAGAATTCTGCTCCTTTCAGCAGTTGTAAATGAGAGGTCTTGTTGAGAATAATCTCTGCTGGATCCTGTAGTATCCCACCAGCTCAGAGGCACAAACCTGCAGATAGGGGTTCTGCAAGCTGCCTTCTCCATTTAGCATAATGGATGTAAATTGCTTCAAAAAGAAAACAAACAAAAAAAAAAGAAAAAAAAACAGAAGAAAAATACTCTACTGGTGAACCTTTAGGAAACCTTTAGGTAGGCAAGGAATCAAAGGAATTAGGGAATCAAATGTCCAAGTTCATAGCAGGGCAGCATATAAACTTGGCCTCTGAGCATTACAGTTTTGTGCATATCCATCCTCAGACAGCAGGAAAAGTTTCTGTGATTTGGTGATAGTATTATGCTCAGTATTTTGTTGAAAAATATCTTTGAAGGCCATTTCCCATGTTATGGAAACCAGTCTGTGGTGTGCATAGCAGGAAGGACCACATCCAAGATCTGGGATAACTTCATGTAAAACAGTGAGGCACAGGACAGCTGAAATTCTCAAATTTCTGTCTGGTGGTTTGTGTCTGGGACCAGGACAAACAGGACCAGGCCTCTGATGTGGGCAGGAGCCTCCGTGGTTGGGGAACATCTGGATACTTGTGTTTTATGCTATTATTTGCAGAAAAAATTGCTTAGTAGAGGGAGACTTCTGCAGACCTGAATTCTTCATGTGCACAGAATTTTTTTTAAACCTTTCCCTGTGTCATGCAGCACATGAAGTCACTCCTGATGCCTCAGGAGCAAGCCTGAACATACTGGTCCATATTAGCAGCAGCTGGTCAGAGACGTGGTGTGACAGCACCACCCCTTCAATCACATAGTTCTGTGGATGCTGAGATGGCAAATAAAGCTGGGCTGAGGTCACTTAACCTTTTGTTTCGGAAGAAGCAGCAGGGCAGGGTAAAAACCCAAGTATCTCAATGCTAAAGTGCTTCAGGCTGCTGCAGATGGGGCAAAAAGTGGCCAGAGACATTTGGGAAAGGCATGTCCTTGCAATGAGATGTGAGCTGAGGGTTTTCTGGCTGGGGTGATGCTTCCACTCCTAATTTTCCACTGCTGAAGGATGTCCTTCTGTGAAAGGACAGCAAACATTGCAAGGACAGGATACACTTTATTAGCAATTACTCACTTGTTGTCTTTATTAAGAGAAGGCAAAACACAAAATTTAGCTGGAAGTAGGTTGTTAGGTTAAGTTTAAGACAATGCCAGGTACAAAACATGTCTTCAAGTCTTTGCTCACCAGCTCAGCCATTGATCTGAAAGCAATCAAAATCAAACAAAACTTTGTGATGCTGGTCTCTGAGTGTCTCTCCAGGAAGCAGCTTGAGATGGAGACACAATTTAATTTAATCACATGCAGAAGACAAAGAAGCAGAAATTACAGCATCACTGGAGTCACTGAGGTATTTTGAGCTGCCTTCTTAAAGTCTTAATAAAAGACGGATGAACAGGTTCCAAAAATATGTGAAACCACCACACCTAAACCCTGGCCCATTCCTAGCATTAAAATGTTAAATTAAACGAAATGTTTTCAAAGGCTTTGAAATGTTTGGTGGTTATTTATATGATGACCATGCCTTCAAGCCTAGACAAAAATTGAGGTCCCACTGACCATGCACAGCTCTTGCACAGGGCTGTGCTTCCAAAAATGCCAGCTTGGTGGATGTTTTAAAGCTGGGCTTCTGGGACACTGACAGACTCCTTCTCCTATACCTTTCTTCTTTTTCCTACCACCCCCCAACAATTTCTTTTTAAAAGCATTTTCTCTGAACATATTTGCAGGCCTGTGGTGGAGCAGCAGGAGAGGAGCAGCATCAGGCCCCAATTTTCAGTTTTTTGTTCTGCTGTAGTCATGGCACTGCTTTAACCCAAATGGACAGTCTATGTTCTCAGGAGCACCCCTGGTCAGGGATAAAGATGGGTGATTCCTCTACAGGCTGCAAGACCTCTGGTCTGTTCACAAAATGCAGGGTATTGCCACATCCCCAACTCCTGCAAACCAGGCCTGAATTTTTTCCCTGCTCCTCAGAGAACACTGGGGCTGAAACAAGAGTTTGTCACCAAGTGCTGTCCCAGTTTTCAGTTGTGTGGCTCTGACATTTGCTTGTTGTGGGGTGCCTGTGAACTGCCAGGCTCTGCTGGCATGGTCCCCTGCAAAACGTTGTCATCTGTGGAGGAAGGAGCAGCAGCTGATGGAATTCCAGGCTGTGCCCCTCTGTGAGTTTCAGCAGTGATCCGTGGAGCAGGGAAGGCTGTTTGCTGTTTTCCCTCCCCTGTCACAGCTGGCAGGGTATGGCAGCTGCAGGAGCAGGAGCCTGGCCCTGGCATCTCTGTCACCTCACAGCCAAAAAACTCTGAGCTTTCTGAGCCCTGACACACCACCTACCTGTCTGACTCCCCATGAAGTTAACCCTCAAACCACGGTAAACAACTAGAGCAGGGAAAGGGAAATTTTGTGCCAGATCCCAGAAGTTTTGTAGATGAAACAAGGCTAAAATAAAATTACTGATTAGATTCTCTTTATCCACTCAAGCGTGGGGGCAAAGGTTACTTTGCCACAAGTGTTTATCTTACTGATTATGATTCAGCTCGCCAACTGTTGCTGTATGACCAGAACAAATTTACCCTCACAACTAGAGAAGCATTAAGCACCATTTTATCAGGCAGATGTCTAAAACTCATGTTTGCTGTTCTAATGCACATCTCCAGTATGGAGGGCTGCTGAACTGATTGGCCTGTTAGCTTTCTGCTTCCCCCATGGGCTTTTCAACATCCCCTTCAGAAGAGCTAAACAAACTACTTCACACATTTAAGGCTGAAATCAAAAACCCAGTGTGGAGGGTGGGTAGCTTGATAAATGTCCTGGAGGGCCTCGGTTGTGCTCCCTGTCTGTGACCGTCAGGCTGGAGCCGTGCAAATGTACCTGAGGTTTAAATTACCCAGATCTCACCAAGGCTGTCTTTGGTTACTGCTTTGCATATTCAGGCTGTAAGTGAAGGCAGCTCAGGAGTCACTGGTGTGTGCCTGCTCGAGCCAAACCACCACTGGCACGTCCACTGTGCGGGCAAGAGGAGGACCTGGAGCTGGAGAGGGGACCTGCAGACACCTTTCCATCCATCCCTGCTCACAGCAGGCTCTACCCTGGCCAACATCAGCCCTGGCACAGGCAGCCTGGCATGTCAGCAGGAGCCAGGATCTATTTTCATTTCAAACAGTCCCCGTAAATAAATAAACAAAACTTTAAAAGAAAATGTCGTCAGAAACCACCCTGAAACAGATAGTGAAAAGTTTTCTTCCTGATGCATGCAAAGTCAATTAGCGGGTTACTAAATACATGCTGGGAGACATCATCATAATAGGAACAATCAGGGCCATTTGAATAGCCAAATATGCTTTTATGCCATATTTGTTTACCTTGTAGAGCGCATCCGCGATACGTATGTAAATGCCAGAGCCTATTTCTTGCTAAGCACAGTAATCCCTCCTGCCCTCAGCCCTCGCTGCGGTTCCTTGTTTGTACCTGTCAAGGGCTGCTGGGACCCACAACTGTTGGTTTAAGCAAATGCACAGCCAACAGGAATATCCTGTTCAGGGCAGCGCTCCGAGGAGCCAGTTATATAAACTTAGCTGCATGCTGCCACAGCATTTTCCATTCTGTGGAAAAAAAGGAGAGGCAGGAGACCCTCACTAGGAACCTCGCCACTAGCCTAGGCAGAAAAACTGATTTTTTCTCCAATAGCATGGGCTGTGAATGGTTTATTCCCAGTTAAGAGTGGAGAAAGCCCCACTCAGTGCAGAGAGGCTGGTAAAGTATGAAAATATTGGAGTGCAAGCGAAGGCAGACAAACACAAGGCCTCCAACAAGTCTGGTTCTTGCTTGAGCTGCAGTTTATCAGGGGAACAGGTCAGCATGGCCCCGTAATTACATTTAGTCCTACGACAAACAGACTTCAGCCGTGGCATGCAAAGTGAGTGGGAATAGGGAAGTGATCTTTGTTCCTCTTCTAGGTGTAGGAAGCTGAAATGCAGGTAAGTTCTGGCACTATTTCAGCAAGGTGCTTAAGCCTGCATTTAATTTTTAAGCTCTGAAATGCGTGGGTGGGAGCTGGCTCCACCAAGTCAAAGGCAAAACTCACATGAAGTGGGATTTTGCCTTCTCTGACTATGAAAGTGTTTCAGGAAGGAAATAGCTTGCCTCAGGTCACACTGGGAGTCTGTGGCAGAGCTGGGAACTGACGCCAGCTCTCTGGAGCCCTAAACTAGTGCCTCAACCTGTTTTTAACTTACTGCACGCTTCCCCCAAAACATCATTGGGCATTCTTAGATACACCAGATATCCTGGCACGACTGCGAGCCTTCCACTTGTTTTGGCCAGCTTTGGAGGGCAAGATGAAATATGCAGCTTTCATTTCACCTTCTGAGTGATGTTTGAATATGACACAAACAAACAAACAAACAGACAGACAAACTGGGCTGGGTGCACCCTCATGAAGGACTGAGGTGTGTGATGTACACCACTGCAGAGACACTGTGCTGCTCTATCAGTGAGCCACGCAGCTAAAAGACAAGATCCTGGTTTATTTAGGCAGTCTGATGCTGCATTGAGCCTCTTTCCTAGGTTTCCGAAGCTGCAAGGCACGGCTCTGCCGGGATGGCTCAGAAATTCCCTGCAGCACCAGCGGCTCTATGCAACCAGCTCCGCGCATCGATTTATTTACTCTGGTTGATCCTGACTTAAACCGATGCTGCCAGCCTAAACTCCCGGTAAATCTGCCCCTGCATAGACAGGGGTGGTCATCAGGGCTGCCCTGGCAAAGGTGCCGATACGCGCTGAACATTTTGGCATGGGCAGCGGAGCTCCCTCCGGGCGGCTGCTGGCGCTCGGGCTGGACGGGAGCTCTCGTCTCACCAGGAAAGCCCGGGGCCGGCAGTCCTCACGGTGGCACTAGAAAACAATTAATCGCGGCTCCACAGGCCCATCTGCTGCCGCTGGTGCAGCCCAGCGAGCTCCTCGTGTGCGCTCAGGTCGCGCCGCCTTCCTTGGTCCGCGGCAGGGGATTCGAAGGGTGAAGCCCGCACCTACTCCAAAGCCCAACGCTTCTGGAATACCCTCGGTATTCGTCATCTAGACAGATATGAGCGCGTTGCCTGATCTGTTAATGCTTGGCAAAAGACTTTTCATCCAGCCTCCAAGCACCAGCAACAGGTACCTGGTGTTAACGCCTCCTTTCACGTTCTAGCAGCAATACCTCGCCTTGTTTGCCTTCTATAAAACGCTAGAAATAAAAGGTGAGGAGAAAAAAAAAATCAGCAAGGTGCAGCCCAACGACTCAAACATCTAGAAATGTGATTATTCTCTGCATTCAGTTAGTATTGGGGTTCTTCATTCCTGAAAATCAGCGTACGGGTTTTCCCACTTAGAAAAAAGGCAATAACCCTTCCTTATTTTGCTGGAGACTCACACAAGCCAAACTGTGCTCATGTGGCTTTGATAAACCAGGGACAACTGTGTCTCTGTAAGGTCTGATTCAGCCAGGCCATGAAACACGAGTAGTGCCTGAGAGGGGATGAACAAACCTCTATTAGGTGTGTGCCTGCCAAAACCAGAATGCGAGGAGGAACACAAACACAGCCAGAGGTTTTCACAAATGACTGGGGATGCAACCAGGTATGTGCAGGTATGAGGACAGATGGTTACTCTGCCTCTGAGAACCAAGGCTCTCTACAAGATGATCCCCAAGCAATACATCAGTGTAGCTATCACTTTTTGGTTTTCTTTTTTTTTTTTTTTTTCCTTTTTGAAATGGGTGAAACAAGCTGCTGTCAAAGAGGGGAAGGGACAGATTAATTTCCTCCAAGGTGTTCATGTTGTCACTACCACGGGGCCCAAACCATCAGGCATCTTACAAATTCCTACCTAAGAGGCGAATCAGTGGCAGGCAGTCAGTCACTCCTGGGTAGGCAGTTGACCCCTCTGCTGGAGGCAGGCAGTCTTTGAGAGTCAACCCTTATTTTTAAACATTACCCCCTGTTCATCTGAGTGTGAACATGGCCCCACAAAGTAATGCCATGCCAGGCATCACTGGCTGGCCACCCGCCTGAGCCACGGAGCATCTGCAGGATCATCATCAGGGCTGGGGCACAGCCAGCTCAGACCTGTTTGTGGTTTTTTGTATAAGAGAGCAGAGTTTTCCCTCACTGTGTGCTGTGGAAGGCCATCTATGCTGACCTGCCACCTGTTGAATTCAGACAGAACCCACTCTTCCCAGGCAGACCTTTGCTCCAACTTCCTGTGCAAAACTGTCCTCGAGACATTGTCAGCTTGTCCCCACCGCCCTCCAGACCAGCCCTGCAGGACACCCATGACTGCTGCACCAGATACCAGAAGGACGTTTCACTGTGAAAATACTCCACAGAAGTGAAGGTTAAAGTCAAATTCCTTTAAAGGATGAGGCACAAGCCAGACACAGAAGGGAAGTGACCAGCAGCTCATGCTGCTGCTGGCTCCTCAGAAAGATCCAGCCTCTCCCAGCACTTGCTGCTTCCCCCCTGCAAACTGAAGGGAAGAGCTGACCTCTCCAGGAACCTCTTCCAAACAGATGTAATAAAAACAGCAAAAAGAGTTTTAAGAGGACTTTGTATTTCTCCATTTAGGGTCAGTGTGTGTGTGTTAGTGGCCTTTCAGCCCAGGTGGTGCCTGAAATAGTGAGGAATGCCTTGGGCATCCCAGAAAGGTGGCAAATCCAAAAATCCCAAAAGAGCCACTCGACTGCAATGACCCCACACTCCAGGGCAGCAGGTGTGTGAGGGTACAGCTTTAACAGGACTCTATTTTGCCACTTACACGTACATGGAAACATAACAGCATTGCAAAAGCAGTGTTTAATTGCAAGGCACAAATCCCTTCCAGAAGCAGAGTTTAACTTCCCCGCCAAGAACACATCTATTTTGTATAGATTTAATTACATGATACAGGAAAGGAAAGATTTGCCCAGATACTATGGTGATGAGTGCCATAGAAATGTCTATAAATAAATAAAAACACAGAGCAAATCCAGACATCTTCAATAGAGTTTGAGGGGGAACCCTCCCCTGCCAAAAAAAACCCAAACAAACCCTAAAGAATCAAAAAAGCTCTGCCTAGCATTCTCTACTCACTCCCTCATTTTAAAGAAAGAAGATATCACCACCACCTCTTTTTGACACAGGACCCAGTGCTCATTTGGGCTCACTCAAGTCAAAAGTCACAAGGTGGGCACATCTTTATTTGCATTCCCCAGTGTCTCCTTCCTGCTGCTTCTCATCACCTGCTCATCACCTGGGAACATATTTGTGCATACTAAATAATGAGCATTGCTGGGAACCTCATGAACTTCTATGTCATTTGACTTCAGAGAAAAAAAAATAATAAAAAATTGAGCTTTCACACACCTCCCAGGTTGAAAACCCTGACCACGTGATACATTTTCTTCATTGTAATAAAGGAAATAAGATGAGGCCCTACGGGGGCCTGAATGGTGATGTGTGGCTTGCTTTTTCATTGCACTCCACAGACGTGAAAAGCACTTGCCAAGCTGCTGAGCAAGGCCCCCTTGTCTCTTGGTTTCTGATTCCTTTTGTTGTGTTTTTGAGTCTTTCATCTCAATTTCTCTCTTCACTTGCAAAGTGTTTTGTCATTTCGTTCCCACCACAGGGCTCCAAGGACTGGGTCTTTACGAGCAGCACCCAGATGTGAAGTGAGAGCCCCATCTCCCAAACAAAATTGTCAGCCTGGCTCCACAGCAAAATGGCAAATTCCCTTGCAATAAGCTGATGATGTTAAATGGTGTCATTGGAATCACAGTGTAGGGGAGAGAGGGAGGAAGAGAAGGGAAGGCAAGGCTGGACACAGGGATCTCAGAGGTCTTCTCCAAAATCAATGAGTCTGGGATTCTGTGAAAGTGGGAAAGAAAAAGAAAGAAAAAAGGAGAGGAAGGAAGGAAGGAAGGAAGGAAGGAAGGAAGGAAGGAAGGAAGGA
>VWZV01015846.1:0-10301 GCA_013397155.1 Irena cyanogastra | reverse complement strand
AGGGGCTTCTCAGATGTCCTGGAAATAAAAAAAAAAAAGGCAAAAAACCCAAACCAGTAAACCAAAACATCATGTAAATATTGACTGAACTGTCGTATTATGCTAAATATCCTGGCATTCTTCCAGTCTACAGTAGACCGGATTAACTCATCCATATGTAAAAATCTTGCATTTACTTTCTGTTCATTACTTTCTCTTCACAAATTCATTAAAAAACACAACCAAAGTCAAATTCTTCCAGCCTTTGGTAGAACACAACGAATTAAAGGTTGAGTTGGAGCTGAAGGTTAGATCCTTTCCTTCTCTGCAGTGTGTAGGGAAGGTGAAACAGCAGGAATCTGGAAGGCAGCAGCCTCAGAGACTACAGAAAATAAATATTTTTTTTTTCTTCTCTCCCCCACTACCTATATTTTTAGGCTAGTTCATATTTAATCACGGAACTCCTTGCCACAAGATCCCTCAGAAGCCAGAAGCTCAGGAGGGCACCAAAGAGGATCAAATATTTATTAAGTAAGTGGAATCTGCAGAGCTACAGCATAAAATAAACACAGGCATCTCTGCTTCTCAGGCTCCTGAGCCTGAACGAACCTGTAATCATCAGAGCTCCCTGGAAGGGAGTTTTCCAGGGAGGGCAAAGTGGGATCACCCCAGAGACGCCCATCACAGGGCCCCTTGTGCCTTTCAGCCCTATTTCTGGCCAGCGGCTGGGACAGAACACCCATGGCCAGACAGAAGTGGCCACTGTCCTGCCCTGTGCTCCTCTGCTCCTCCTCTGCACCAGTTATGAGTTGGTCTCTTTGCACAGGGAGCCTTGGCAGTGAGTTTTTTACACTGTGAACATGGGAACCTTGTCAAAGCAAATGCTGGTTAGAAGGTGCTTGCAGAAGGGAGGTGGTCAAACATCTTGTACAGGTGACAGCAGCATTGTAATATTCTCTGAAGCTGCCGAGAGCATGAACAGTTACTGGGGAGGCAGGAAGGCTGAAAGTGGCGAAGTTGTTTTGCTTTCCACTGGAAAGCATTTTGATATTTTGAAACACAAATAATAATCTGCTGCACAGCCAACAAATTCAGCCATCCCTCATCAGCCAGGGGAGTCTGTTGCTGAAACAGTGTGATGTGGGAACTGAGAATGGACAGCCAAGCCTTGTACATCCCAGTGCAAAGACAAATGCATCCCTTTGGGCAGCCCCCTTAGGTTGCCAACAGCATTATTGAATCAGTATGTTCTGAGTCTAAACACAGGATAAAACCTCGTCCAGAGCTTGGAAAGTAAATTCCAACATGCTTCAGTAATTGCCATCAGTGTTGCCCCTAGTACTTTATCAACATACTAATTCACAATATTAATTTTTATTGGAAAAGAGGAACATAACAACAACAGGTGCTAAGCCCCCAGGAGATCCCCGAAGGAGGAAGATGCTAGATGAGATTTTGAGCAGTGCTGATGCCATGGCACCCTCTCAGAGGCCTGGTGTGTGAAATCAAATTCACTCAGGAACCTCAAGAAGCCATTTTCCACATGTGAGAAAAGCCCTGTCTGCAGAATTTCTACATTGGCAGGAAGCACAGAGTGGACTCAGTGGCAAAAGTGCAGGGAGTCAGGTTTTCCCATGTGGAAAATACAGGTCTGGTTCCTCAGGCCAGCAAAATCAGAGAGCTTTCCCATGCCTTTCCAGGGCTGGAAGGACAAAGCACACCAAAGATCCTGCTCCTGCCATCCCTGCAGGGTTCCACAGGGCTCCATCCTTGGCGTGGTGCTCTTCAAAATCTTCATAAATGACTGGGGCACAGGTCTGGAAGGGACACTGAGCAAATTCACAGATGATATGGAATTGAGAGGAGATGTTGAGTCCTTTGAGGATAGGGAGGCCCTGCAGGGAGACCTCGACAAATGAGAGGCCTGGGCAATCACTATATGGAGTTTAATGGGTGAAAGTGCCAGATTCTGCACCTGGGATGGTCCTGGAGCTTCTGGCCAGCTGGACACAAGCCAGCAGTACCCTGGGGCCAGGAGGGACAGCCCTGTCCCAGGGGCACATCCCTGCCCTGAGGGTACATCCCTGCCCTGAGGGCACATCCCTGTCCTGAGGGCACCGTGCCTGCCATGGCCGGCCGGGCCAGAGAGGGATTGTCCCGCTCTGCTCCGGGCCGGGCCAGGGAGGGATTGTCCCGCTCTGCTCCGGGCCGGGCCAGGGAGGGATTGTCCCGCTCTGCTCCGGGCCGGGCCGGGCCAGGGAGGGATTGTCCCGCTCTGCTCCGGGCCGGGCCAGCCTCACCTGGAATATCGTGTGCAGTTCTGGTACCACAGGGTTAAAAAGATGTTAAACTGTCAGACAGGGTGCAGAGGAGGCCGTGGGGGTGATGAAGGCCTTGAGGGGAAGCTGCTGAGGAGCAGCTGAGGGCACTTGGTCTGTTGGGATGGAGGAGAGTGAGGGGAGACCTCGGTGCAGCTCTGCAGCTTCTCATGAGGGCAAGAGGAGGGGCAGGCACTGATCTGATCTCTGTGGTGAGCAGGGACAGGGCCATGGAATGGCCTGAAGCTGTGTCAGAGAGGTTTAGGTTGGATATCCAGAAAAGGTTCTTCCCCCAGATGGTGTCTGGCCACTGGAACAGGCTCCCCAGGAAATAGGCACAGCCCCAAGCCTGGCAGAGTTCAAGAAGCATTTGGACAATGCTTTTGGGCACATGGTGGGACTCAGGGATGGTTCTGTGAGGGGCCAGGAGTTGGACTTGATGATCCTTGAGAGTGTCTTTCAACTCAGCTTCTTCCGTGATTCTGTGACACTGGGACATGCACAAACAGACTCTGAGCACCATCGAGGAGGCTCCCAGTAAAAGAAACCCCTGTGTGCTGGTGGCATGGCATTTCCTGTCAGATCTTTCCTAACTGCTGTGGCAGTAGTCAGGTAGATCATTCTGGATAACTGTGGGATATCTGTTCTTAAAATTAAAGGCCTTAAACCAAATAACACAGGGAAGCTGGATTATTTTGTTGAATAAAGCCTGAAAGTTTAACAGTGGAGAACTTGAATGGCAAGATTTAAGCAAGCCTTAGCTTGTGCTTGATAAACAAGCACGCTGTACCCAAAGCAAAACCATGCAAAACTTTTCAGGGTTGCAGCAAGATGGCTGCGGTGATAGCAGCACATGATTACCCTTCTGCTCACCCAGGTTTCACAGTGAAAGCAGCTTGGCGTGTTCCGTGTTCCCTAAAACTTCTTCTTCTTAATTAACAAGTCATGAGGTTGACCCCAAGCTAGCCAGGTCTGTGAAAATCACCATCTTGGTTACAAAAGAAGTCACAGCTCTAAGAGTACGGAAAACATTACTGAAGGGAAAAGGTGCAGCTGTCTAATGCCTCTTGTGAGTAGCTATTAGGGCTGCCTGTCTCCTGTAAATCTCTGGGAAAGCATGCTCTAAATATAGAATAAACATTAATAAAGCACAAGCCACTTTTTCCCCTCCTGTCTTTCACACCATTAAGGTTCTAGCCTTGAGGGCTCACAGGTATGCATCCGAAGGTGAAAAGGAGACTAACAGATACCTATATGCATCCAGGGTGGAGAACAAGGCTGCAGATACACCACCACCGCCCACTTCCACGCCGCAGAGACAATTTCTGCACTCAGTGGCAATGCCTTCAGCAGTAATGAAAATGTTCCCCTGGTAAAGTCACGGCAAGAGTGAAGGGCAGACGAAAAACGTGAGTCATCCAGGTGTACGGCAGACGGGAATGTGGGTGTGTTCCCCTGTGGCTCCAAGCCAATGTGACCTCAATTAAATTTCGGTGAATGATGGGCCTTCCCCTCTTTTAAGTACACACTCACCTCTCTTGGTGTCCAAAGATAATATCCACCAAGCCTAAATGCAGCTGTTTAATCTGGGGAGCTCTCCTGGCAAGCCTGAGTCAACACGTGGTGGCACCAGTGGTGGTGGTGGTGGTGGTGTTCCTCTCCATATCAGTTTTGCTCACCATACCTTGAGTTTACTTCCTCCTACCAGCTCTTCCACAACATCCAGATCCCTGCCTGAGTTCTACGGTGTAACCACTGCTCTGTCTGTCCCCAGCTTGCAAACCATTCCTATTCTCCTGCTGCCTTAGAGCACACGACCCAATTGCACTGAGGGGAGGAAAGCCCAGGGACAGACACAGGTTAATTTTGGAAATTCCTGCACACAAATGCTGTTAAGAGTTCCTGCCAGGGACTCCAGTGAATGCAGGCTAGCTCCAAGATCCAGCACACTCCCATAGGAAACCTGTGTAAACTAATTCTGTCGAACCGTTAGCACTCGAGGTGATTAACCACAGCAGCCTCTGATCTTCCCTTATTAAAGAGAAGGAGAATGAAATTCACTGATTCATATCAGCTTAATATAAATCCTTGTGAGATTCGCAGTTGAGTTCAGCTGCGGCAGGATCTGGTAACCACCATGAGGGATAAGAAAACTCTCTTGCAAGTACCCCTCCGTGTGACAGGGGGTGGCTGAAGCCACTTGTGCTGGGTGACAGACAAGCCCAGACTCCCAGGCCATGGTGTGCAGCAGACAAGTGCATGGCAGTTTGTGGTTCTGAGAAGATTTTTACTCTGGTGCCACTTTTGAATACTTGGCACTCGGCAGGCAGGCATGTGCCATCTTGTTTTAAGCAGCTCCATCTACACATGCTAAGCGTGCTCCAGAAAGATTTGGGCTAGGGGTGAGCAGGATTAAGGACAGCTGTAGTTTGACTGCAGAGATAACTCCCTGCTGCAAGAGATTCTGCCTCCAGTAGCTGAAATAGTGCTCTGGGGCAGCTCTGGAGGTGCTCACCCCATGTCATGGAGGCCACCCCTAATCACCTCAAAACCTGACTTTTAGATGCCCCAGCAAAGTGGCACATGAGTACAGCTTTAGCAACACTAAACAAATCTTGTTTTTCAAGACATACTTACAAGACTTCTCGGTGTTTTACATATGTTTTTATGAGATACGCTTTTTGATACATGTGTTGTTTCACTGCATCCATGTGCAATCCTGCACCTAAGTGCAACTCCAGGATCCCAGACACAACAAAACAGGTGGCAAACACGACACGCTATTTCCAGCTCTACTTACCAGAGCATTGCTCATTTCAGTATTTCCCCCAGAGACCTCCTGAAGAGTAAGGACTGCCTCTCATGGGTTGAATGCTGTGGCAAAAAAGTGAGCAGTTGTCTCCTGTCCTCCCAAAAAAGTATAGGAGTAGCAATTTGGAAATCGTTAAAGACACAGCAGCATTTCTTTTAAAATATAAAGTTACAGTCCTATCTCTTTCAGTCTGGCAATTCATACATGAGGACAGCTTGGTTAGGATCAGGGAAAAAAAGGGAATTAAAAAAAATCAAGTAGAATAGGGAACAGTGCCCTGTTTCAAGAATGCCATTGTTCAAGCAACTAGAAACCTAGGGTCCATAAAAATATCAAGCAAAAACTGAAGCTGGCTGAAGCAGATAATGCCTTACTAAGTGCTACAGTGTCTTACAAAATTCTTAAGGGTGCATAATGACGCTTGAACAGCAAAAGAAACCAGTTTCTCAGATGAAATATTCAGATTTCAGTACTTAGAGATGTGCTAGAACATAGATCTTGCACATACGTAAGAGATTTTGAACGGCAGCCATACAAAGATCCTACAGCTACCAAGTGTGCCCTGGTATTATCAGACGGGACAATGACAATTCGGGCCCTCAGCACATGCCAGCTTCAATGCTGACCTTGGATCTCTCATCCAGAATTCACAAGCAGAGCAACAGAGGAGGTAAAAAGCCTGGTTTAATTGTAAAAAAGTTTTCACATGGAAAAAGCTTCAGATAAAGGATGACTCATAACTTTAATTTAGCTTTAAATACTTGCTATTTGCAAACCAAACAAGACATTCCCTACTCCGTGTTACCTATAAACCAAATCAACAAAGATAGCTTTCAGTTGAACAAAGCATGCCTAGGCGATAAGGGCTGAGAAATATTTTCTGCATCGTTATATTACTTGCACAGACTGAGGGAGAAATGGACACGGTCCCCACACAAACACCACATCGAAGTATGAAATTTAGTAGTATTCCAAAGGCACATTCGGACATTAAAATTTGATACTGCCACTTTTGTTTTAACTACTATAAAGACACAAAAGCCTCTTGCCTGCTATTTTTTTTTTAGCTTTATTGGGCCCCACATACACCCAAATTCCTAGCTGACAGACATTACAAATCAGCTGAAGAGGAATCGCCTCTTCCCCTTTATCAAAGAGTAGCGAGAAAAACAGATCCTATTCACCCGGCATTAATGTGGAAATCATCTGTTTGCTGCACATTCTGTAAGGCAGCTGGAATGACGAGGTCCTGAAGGAGAAGCACCACGGGGCTGGTGATGACCCGGGGCGGGCTCACCACCCCCAGAGCTGCTGCGCGGCACGCGCCGCTGGAGGGACACCGGGGACCTCGCAGCCACACGTCCTCAAGTCCCTGCATGGTCAGTCTTCCCCAGCTACGTGTGCATTCTTGCAGGAATCCTGGCTCTTCACTGAGTGACTGGATTCCCAGGAGACAGCAGGTTTTCAAAAGAAAACTCCGTGCGGGTGATGGTTAAGCAGCGTCTTGTGCACGCGCCCTTTATTCTCCGAGCCAGGTTTTATTCTTTGCTCGACACTACTCAGTGGGTTTTCCTTTGCTCACACTAAAGTGGTTACACCGGCTTGCCTAAGAAATCCAAGGCAATGAAGATGGGAATCCCTCATTGCTGAAAAGACTGCTAAAAAAAAAAAAAAAATTTCTAGGATTTGTTATCATCAGATGCACAAGGTCTTACATCCTCAACAGAAGTATGTCCTCAAAAAAATCATTTAAACTGAGTTACTTTAAAAATGGTAAATTAGAGTTTCACCCACACAGGTGAGATAAGCAGCAACTCGACATCCAGAGCAAAAACTTTCCATACACCTTTTTCCCTCAAAAGAGATGTTACATCAGCACTGCACTTACACAATCTTGTCTTTCAGAGTCTTGAGACTACAAGCATTTGTAGCCCTCCCCCTCTTTGCCTTGGTAAACTCAATCACTAACAAATACCTAACAAACTTTCTTTGGCCACGTCCATACACAGAAAAAAACTAGAGCAACGATTCAGATAAAATATTATAGGTTTATTTAAAACTTATTTTCACCTTGAATATGCAAAATACAAATTCCAACAAAATGTTCATTATTACTTTGTAGTTTACAAATATACAAAATAGAAGTTTGCTTAAATTTATATTACATATTTATTATGTAAAGAACTATATAGAAAACATTTGTTCTGCTTAAGGCATATTTGGGAATAAACCATTGTACAAACTATTGCACATCGAAACCACAGTGCATTACAGACTGTCTGCATAAAGTTATTTTCTTAACAAAAAAGATAAACCAGGGTTATTCACCTGATTTAGGTCATAATTGGCAATCGGAAGATAAAAAATAGTTCCTTGTCAGATATGCAGCAGTTTGAGAACTTTGGCTTCCTGTTTTTGGTACCTCTAGAACCAACAGTCACTAAGCACCATGAAATAGGCTTTTAAAATATAATTCTGTACCTGAATTTTTCCTCCTCTTTTAACATTGTAATGGCTTTTAGAAGGAAAAAAAAAAAAAAGAAAGTACAAGATGACATGTACATCTAATATTGCATTGAAAGGAAATTAAGGGAATGTAATTTCCCTGTGTAATATCCCCACCCTCCGAACTACATACAGTCTGTTTAACCCTGATATCCGTGACTTCCAGTCACTCCTTGGCATTCTGTAGTCCAGAAATAATTCAAGTTGGATTTACAAATGGAATGATAGAAGATCCAGTCATTGACACCAACGTCTTTGGTTCTCTTTAAGTGTATAACTATAAAAAAAGAAAGCTGCAATGTCCATATGCAGTTATCCCTCTTTTCCACTCTTTGGAAGACTTCACCTCGATTATCTGTAGTGCTTAATATGAGTTCTCCCCGTCTTGTGGAAGACAGTCCTTGTGCTGTAAATACTGAATCTCTGCGGCAGTCGGGAGAAAGATCCACTGCTTTCCTAAATCAGAAGTGCCTCTTCATGTGTAAGGCGAGGTGGTCCGACCTGGAGAAGGCTCTGTCACAGCGCTGGCACTGGAAAGGGCGGTGGCCTGTGTGTTTTCTGTAGTGACGAGTGAGTTCATCGGATCGGGCAAACTTCCACCCACAGCCTTCCCAGTCACAGTGATAAGGCTTCTCACCTGTGAAAAAAAAACAAAAAAAAAAAGCAATGAAACACAGGAGTTAGGGTTTTCGGTTTTTTTGTGGCTACCACTTACAGCACCTTCAAGCAGTTGTCCTAGATAAAACAAAGGGTGGTCAAACGCAACAAACTCCATGAAGCAGCTGCAAACAAACTACAAAGACTAAAAGAGCAAGGCTGTCACTTAATTCTTCACTAAAATGCTTGTTTTCACTGCCTTGCACACGAGACTTCAGAGCACCTGAGTGTGTATTTTTGCTGGCAGTGTTACACAATCAAACAGCAACCAGAAATAGCTCAGCAGACAACGTATTTAGATAATTGTAGGTCTCAAGAATTAAAAAACAGCCGGAAACTGTTTTCATTCGCTCAGCCTGATTAAGGAGAGTCAGTCTTACTAGTGTCTTCATTATACAAAAACTACTGTTGATGACAAGATGAGCTTCCCCAACAATTACAAACTCCCTGTCCTACACATCCTGGAGATGGTGCTGACTGGCTTGGGGCAGATGTTCAGTGATTACTTGCCTGGTTTTTTTTCTCCTTTCTGAAGGAGAATTACCTGAAGATGTAGCCTAAGTACTGCAGTGCCAGTATATTTTCCCTTTCCCATCTCCTCTTCAGGAGAAAGTTTTGAATCGGGTTCACAACCCAGGGATCCAAATTATGCAAATTCCCAGGTTATTTAGTCACTGTTACGGAATGCCCAAGCTGGCGAAACCTGTGTGCTGTACCTGCTTTCACAAGCTCAGTTACTGCAACTCTGCACTCAGCTGCAAAGTTAGAGACTGGGCTCAGGTACACACTTTGGGCAGGTTTTATCCCAATTCTAGCAGCGGACAGTTAAACTCTGCTGGTGCAGGAGAAGATGTCCTACGGGTAGGTGGGGCACCCCCCATCAGAGCTGCCAGCTCAGGTGAAAGCCTCTGCTCTTCACGGAATCTATCTCGGTTTTCCCAAAAAGGGAGCAACATCTTGCAGAGGTGCAAAACCTCTGGCCCTACAGCCAGCCAAGAGAGGGGTGCATGTGCAAAGCACTTAACCACCAGCAAAGAAAGTAGTTATCTTCGAGAGAGGTCTGCTGCCTTCTCAGAAATGGGCCAACACAATCCAGAGCAACAAATCCCAGCCGGCTTCCAGCTACCTGCTAATTAGCTAGCCACATAGCAAGAGAGAAGTAACAAACTCTGACTTGGCAAGAAACCCACCCGCTCCCACATCTGAGTCACTCTGAACCATTAAGCAAAATGTCAAGCCAATAAGTGAAGACTGCTCAGGACTTCACGTAGCCAAGGGGGGAGGAAAAAAAAAAAAAAGCCCGGAAACCCAGCAAGGAAAAGTCTTGCTGCTTTTAACCCTGCTCCTGTGCTTACGCCCTTCCACTGTCCGACGGGGTCACGCCCCGTGCCCCTCAGGCCAGGACATGCCCCTGACGCCGGCGCTGGGACTAACCTGTATGGGTCCTCAGATGCGCCTTGAGATGAGAGCTCTTGGTGTAGGTTTTTCCGCAGCCCGCATAGTCACAGGTGTGTGTGGCCGTCCTTTTCCTAGGCCATGACCGGCGTCCCCTCTTGGGCTTGGTTTCCTCAGGCAGGCAGCTCCCCGGCGGCATCAGCTCTAGAGGCGGACAGGGAGGAGTGAGCACGGCCAGCGCCCAAGCCGGGACATCCGCTGCCCCAGCACCGCGGGGACTCACCTTGGTACTGGAGCGCGCCGGGAGAGAGCTGCTCGGGCAGGAAGGGGGGGTAGCCAGGAGCCGGGGGGTACCCCGGGGGCAGCGGCGGGTGGCCCAGCCCCGGCGTGGCGGGGAGACAGTCTCTGCCGCTCAGCATCTCCTCGGGCCCCAGTGACGGCGTACTCCGGGCGGGCAGCGGGCGGCTGCCCAGGGCGAAGTCGTGCTGGGGGGCTCCTCGGGGGCTGCTCCCGTGCGGCGGCGGCGGGGCCAGCGTGCACGGCGGCGCGGCCTCCTGCTTGATTTTGGGGCACATCCGCGGCAGGGAGGTGTAGGGCGCGCCGGGGCCGTCGGCGCCGGGCGGCGGAGCGGCGGG
>VWZV01015837.1:0-35087 GCA_013397155.1 Irena cyanogastra | reverse complement strand
TAGAAGTGTTGCTGCTTTAGAATCTTAAATTTAACCTCATACCTTCAAAGATGCAGTTGTTGAGTTATATAACAGATACTGCCATTCTTCAGTTGTATGACATCATGTTTTTCTGAGCAGAATCGTCGTTCTGAAGTTAAATGGAATAAACCTCTGAATTTTAATTCTGACTTGTGCATTTTGGGCTGTGGATGTATGTAAGTGCACAAAGAGATCACTTAATATGAGCGTTTTGTGGAGCAAGATTATGAAGCAGATTAAGCAGATGACTTTGAGGTATTTCCACCTTAACTGAGAAAAACATACCAAAGAGAACCATTTCTATTCATCCAGTGATTCTGATTCTGAAGATGATGAACCCAGGAGGTTCCATGTGGAAATAAAACCTGTCCAGCCAAATAACAGCTCTCAATACACTATGCCTTCTTTGGATGAATTAAAAGTATCCATAGGGAACATTACTCTTTCTCCAGCAATATCTGTAAGTTTTTTGTTTCTTGTATTTTTAATGTGTAGAAAAGTGGTAAAGGAACTGTAGCGTAAACATATATTATAGTGCTCAGAATTTATTCTAGGTTCAGTAACTCTTTTTTTCTTGTGCACTAGGTCATTTTTGCTATGCTTTGTATTCCAATATATTTAGATTGCACTTTTATATTGCAGTATAACATTAAGTACTTATTTAAACTTTCCTCTGAGTCTTTTGAGTGCTCAGTTCTTGTCTTTGTGCTCTTGCCACCATAAGACATTCAATTACATCTTAGAGTTAGCTGAGCATGGCTTTTAACATAATTAGCAAATTAGTTTTCAATAACATCCAAGTCTTTTAAAACAATGAGGATACATGTAACAATTGCAGTGCAGCTTTATTGATGTATCCTGCCAGTTCATGGAATAATCCTTAATACCACCAGATGAGAAATAGTATTAGGATATGCTGGTACAGTATTCAGATCAGAATAAGACTGGTTCTGATTTTATGGAAAATTATGCACATAACATATTAAAATAATAATTTTTCTCTTCTTTCCCTCACCACATTTTGAAAGCAGAGGCACAGTCTTGTAAGTAGAGAATGGATTTTTATTTGCATTTGTAGTTAAATAAGTAAGTGTAGTATGTGAGGGGACTTGTTGGGAAAACATGAGGAACGTTTCATTTCATCTATACAATGTGATAGATACATAGGCTGTTTAATTTCCTGTCCCAGACAGTAAAGAGATTTAAAAATGCTGCTCCCTTTGTCAGCTCTACTGTATTTATTCCTGTGTTTTCATACTGGTATGGCAGATGTGCACTGGTTGCTCTGTCCAGGCTCATGTTCCATGGTCTTCCGCAAGCTCGTGATGTTTTTGCCTGGCATTGAAAACAAAATATCTCATAGGAAGTTGAGTGGAAATAAGAACTCTGGGACTATTAAGTGGTTTATTTCACAGTAGAAGAACTTACTCCTAATTTTTTTTCCTGTTTCAGGCACAAATGAATCAAAATTCATCCAGTAAGTGTGAATCTTTCAGTCTGTTAGTTTTTTAACATAGAATGAAAACAAATCTCTTTTTTTAATTATATATATAACTCTTCCTTATCTACGTACATGGCTGTTCCCTGTTGTGGGGACCAGATAAACCTGTATCTGACAGTTATGAGGAACACACCCCGATGCCAAAGGGGTTGCCCCATGGGAAAAACTCCTATGTAAGTTCCTGAAACCCTTCCAGCTGCTCAAGTTTCTTATGTTCCACAAACCAGCAAAGCACACCATGTGTATGATGTAAAATACCGACACAGAGGATAGAGCATTAGCTTCTATTATTCAGGGCTGGGGTTTTTTTTTCTGCCAATGGGAAACCAGACCAGATTTGCTGAAGAACAGTATTGATGTCAACTGTATAATTCAAGGAGGAAGTTTCAAGTTAACAACACTTCCTTATGAAGTGCATTGGTCTATGTAGTCTTCTCATAGTTCAGGCGTATCTAAACTTAAGTTATCAGAAATGGTACATTTTCTTTTTTCCATTTTAATAGAAATTTGTTTGCAACTGCCAACATTAATATTAACTATCTTTTTATCATGAAAATGAAATTTTTATTCAGTATTTCACACTTTCAGTGATAATACTGTATCTTTTTCTTAGGTGAAGAGTTAGCAAAATCAAAGCTTTCTGCTCCAACTACTGAGTAAGTGCAAATTTAAAATTTTATCAAATGCTGTTTTGCAGGAATTTGTTCTTATTTTTCTAAACTCGGAAACTTAGTGGAAATGAAAGCGGAGTCCTAGTTTAAGTTGTACCTCTACTGCATTATAAGACTAACTGTATCAATGGATATTTCCATTCGTTTGTTTACCCCTTCTAATACATTTGATTTGTTGTGGTCAGTCTCAGTTGATACTTATAACTACATGGCTACACCATGGTTTTAAATAAGACAGACTTAGTTTCTATCTATCCAAGAGTGTTCCATGGTAAAGTGTTTAAGATTGCAAACTCCAAATTTACACTGATCTGCATACATTATTTATGTGTATATATGCTGAAATAAATGAATTTGAAGATGTAGGTCTCAAAAATTACGGTTATTTAACTGACATTATGGAGTATATCCAGACAAATTTTCACCAATGTGTTGGCTAAGATAGTGTCCTTATGTGTAAATCAGTTATTTGACCTGCAACTCTTGACTAATTCTTTTATTTTTAGATGCAAAGACTAATATAGACTAATTTTAGATATTTTTATCCTATTATTGAGGGATTTTTTACATGGGTTATGTAGTGATAGGACTAGGAGGAGTGGCTTTAAACTGAGAGTAGTTTTAGATTAAATATGTGGAGGAAATTCTTTACTGTGAGGTCTGGTGAGACGTGGAAACAGGTCACCCAGAGAAGTTCTGGAAGTGTTCAAGGCCAGTCAGGAAGGGGCTTTAAACAACCTGGTCTAGTGGGTGTCAGTGTGGTTGAAACAGAATTTTTAAAGATCCCTTCATAGCCAAACTGTTTTGTGATTATTGTAAGTATTATATTATCAAACTACCATTGAAGTTTGTGATTTTTATTAATGCATAAATTTTTCATATCTATTCCAATTTTAACTTTTAATATAGAAAGGGGAACAGTGACTTCCTGGCATGGGATCCACTCTTCAGCACTTCTCTTGAATCTTCCTCTTCAACTTCTTTGGCATCCTCATCCTCCTCAGGTAAAATATTTGATGGTAGAGATTGCATTTGCCATATTTCTGAATGTTCTGGTGGTGTTTTTTCAATTATTGCAAGGGGACATGATTTGATGCATAAATGACAGAATTTTATAAAGCAATATGCAGTCTTAAGAGTATTACACAGCTGAGAAGGCAGCATATAAGGCTTTCAGGCTAGAGGACAAGAAGGAAGAGGGAGTGCTAGCCACTTTAGGAAAATTCTATCTTGTTCTTGCCTCTTTTTATTGCCTTCTCATACTTACTGAATAATTGTTCACCATGTAGAATGTAATCCATTTTTTTCAGCTTGTAAGGCTGGGAGATTAAAAGGAGGCTGTTGCAGCAACATTGTTGTGAGACAACCTGAGCTTGCACAATGAATAGGGATGGATTTCATCTTTCCAGGAAGGTCGATTGGGCTACGTAGTACAAAGGCATTGCAGAGCTTTGCTGTGAGGAATTTGTTTCCTGTAGGAAGGCATGATTCTGTTAGATGTGAAGGCATAATCCAAGGGGAGATGGATAAAAATGACAGGACTGAGACATGAATTAAGCTGAGATCCTGAAACCAGGGATATTGCAAGGAAAATGATGGTGTGTGGCATATGGGAGGTGGACGGAGAGAGCACATGTTGCTTGGGAATTTTGGTTTGCAGGATGTTAGTGTCAGTAGGATGCTGGCAGGCTTTCCTGAAACCTGGTCTTTGCAAAAAATAGTTCTGTACTTCTTTTCAGTCTACCTACTGTGTATCTTTACTCAAACATCCTGATTTTCTCTTAATGTAGACACTTTTCTCCTCCCACACACCTGAGAAAGAAAGTGTGTTTGCTGATTTTTTTTAACCAAGTACTTGTATTCCATAAATAGTCCTCACTTCTTTGTTCATTATGGCTTTCTAGCGGTTTTCTTCTGTGCTTGATCATGCAAATCAATACAGAAGAACAATAAGGAAGATTACATGTATCAAAAGGAGAATTCTGAAAAAGTGATGTTATTTCTCGGCTTAAGTATTGTTCTTTTAACAACAATCAACATTGCTTTGTAACACTTCAGATTTTAAGAACTTAGTCTTTCACTACAAATTCCTGTTCCTTAAAGGTTACAGTTTTAATAAATCTGGCTTACATAATCAGTCAGTAGTATTGGCAAGTGAATCCACCATGTGTGTGGTAACACATTTAAGAATAAATTCTAGAGAGAGGTATATTACTGGAATATTCTGAAAAGAAATGGTGCTTTCTTAAAATATTCTGTTTTGGTGGGTTTGCTCTTGTGTTGGAGTCTGGAGAGAAAGGCAGAGGTTACTTAACTTGTTGTGCTGGTGGTTGTAGCTCTATTTGGGTGTTTATTGCTGTGCCTGGATGAGAAATGAAAGCAGGTTAGGAAAACTTCATACAGTTCCTCCTGGCAGCAGAACTGGGGAGAAAGTAGTCTCTAGTTGATGAGTAATGACAGAGGTCCATAATATTCTCTGTAGCTGTATCTGGCAGGAAGTCATCTACCCTAGTCCTCATACCCATGAGGCTTATGCACAGAGCCCTGCAGTTCATTGAAATTGATGCAATAGAGGATCTTGTGGGCATAAATCAAGTTCAGATACATCTGTGCCTTGGCAAACTTTATCTGATAAATAATTCTTTCAAGGACTGTTGTTCTAGAAGTTAACTAAGATATTTACATTTGTGAAATAACCTGTAGAATTAAATAGAAAGTAAGCGTTCCAAAGTATAACAAATTTCTAATACATATGGGGAAAAAAAAACCCTGGATCAATGTAGGTCCTGTTTAAATTGAGTTCTAATGCTTGCTAACTTGCAAGTTAGTTTTAAAAGTCTCTTTAAAATACTTCAGTTATCAGATTGTATTTTCCTCGAAATCAATATTTTATCTTCAACTTGAAGGCTAGCAGTAAACTGGTGCTTAAAGTTTTTGAAAATCTCAATCCAAAACTTAAATTACATACATTAATTGTGTGGAATACAGTGTATGTCCCTTACGGTTCAAACATTTGTTTAACGATTGTTTTTTAACTGTGTTAATCATTGAACACTTAAACTACCTTGGTATTTGGGCATACAGTGGCTTATGCAGCACAGAAGTAATCTTTGGTCATCCATGAATAATCCCACTTTATTAGAAGTTTAAGCTAACTTTGTTATCTTGAACAAACGAAACAGACATTTTTTAGCTAGCTCTTGATGTTTTAAAATGTTTCTATTAGTTATTTTCCTTATTTTCATCCACATGTATTTTTAAAATAGTTATTAATATCTCCACATTGTTTTTAAATAGGATTTGTAGTAGTATTTTAAAACCTTTGAATGATAGTTAAAATATCTGCTAGAAAGGGAAAGCTGTGTTAAAATTCTTCATGTTTAGGTGAATTTAGAGAATGTACTTGTTTATGGCAAAAGTACCACTGTAGAGAGGACACAGTACTTTTGATCTGAACTTCTAAATGTGTTTCTCTCTTTTTTTGATTTTGGCTGTCACTGCTGTTGCTCCTACCTCTGCCAATCTGCAAGATGAGAATTGATTAAACTTGCATTTTCTGCTTCTATTGTCACCTAGCGCAACAGGCAGCAGCAAGTGCAGGGAATATTGAAAACTCCTTTCTTCAGCAGTCAGAAGATTATAGGATGAGAGAGGAAAAAAAACTGAGGTGGATGATGTCTCATCCATGTTGTTACTCACTAGACACAGATTGATACAGACAAAATAGCTATCAGATTGAATCTTGTGGCTCCATTGTCTTCATTCGTTCACCTGAAAGCCAAATCTGTTGGACCTTCCTATTACAAGTGTTAGGACTAAGAGGATCAAAGTCTTTGGAAGGAGCAGGATAGGTTTGATTAAATAACTTTGAAGGAAATTAAAAGCAGAAAGCTGTGGAGAGGAACCAAAAATGGAGTAGGATGCAAGAAAGAAAAGACAAGGATGGGAAAAAAATAAATCACAACAGGTAGGAAGTCAAAGGAATAAGGAAAGTTGTGAGAAATAGAGCCTAAAGTGGAGAAATACACAATAATTTTTTTAATGGACTAAAAAATGGAAACTGACATGGTTGGCCGTATGAATGAAGTACATATGATATGTGACTGGCTTTTTTCTTTCTTCTGTTTGTGAGTTGGGGGATTACTTTAGTAGAGCCATTACTTTTCGTGCTGGCTAGTAGTCCTTGTGCAGTGGATATTGAATACTTTTTTGAATATTGAAAATTTTATCTTTTCATTGTTGGTCCTAGTTTCAATTCTTCCCTTTTCCTTCAGCTACCCTAACAGAGCACAATAGGAGCTCCTCCTCATCTACCACTGATTTGCCTGGGTGTAGAATATCTCAGTCTTTGCTTGGACACCAGACAGATTCTGGGTCTACAAGCCCATCCTCACCAGGCCTTACCATTAGCACTTTGTGCAGATCTGGTGTTACAGCAGCGCCATCAGGGAGTACCAGTACTTTATCCTGTTTTTCACAGTCTCAGAGTCAGTGGATTTCCTTTGCTGATGAACTTCTTACAATTAGACACACAAGCACAGACAAGAAGGAGCCCCAAAGATTGCATTTTAAAGCTGAAAATGCCTGCCTTGCCTCTTCTGCTTTGCTTGGGAATTCTTCCAACAGCTGTGCTTCTGAGGATCAAAGTGACCTTTTCAATAACTTTATATGCCATGAACAATTATTCATTGAAGAAACTGGCACTGCTGCTGAAATATCTTCTGCATCATCTTCAGCACTACTGGACTATAGTTTAGTGTCTTCTTGTGCTCATACAAATAAGGGTATGCCAAGCATGCATTCTGTACTGCTCTTTGCTAATAACTGACTCCAAAAAGCAAGCTTTGGATTCATTTTTCTTTTTGTTATTGCTCAACTGATGTTAAAATTAACTCATCTTCTTACTTAGAATGTACTAAACTGCTTGTTAATACCAGTTGGGACAGTGAAGTAAATATTCAGCTTGAAATTAGAAGAAAATTCAAATTATTCATTTAAAGGAATTGCTTTTTCTTAACTATGCAGTGTTGCTTTTCTAGAAATGGGAATGTATTTTTGTGGGGTGTCAGACAGCAATGAGATCTCAAAGATTAAGTAGTTGTGTTTGCAAAAACAATTCTTTTTACATACGAACTTCCAAGAGTGGTTAGTATAAAATCACATTAGAGCAATGAGAAAGCCCATGATGTGGTTTTTAGATGCACTTTTGAGGGTATCACATAGCACTATTTTAAAAGCACTTACAATTTGTGGTAATTCTTTAAACATGGCACTTGTACAATAGGAACCTCTAACAGAAACATCCCTTCTAGATATTCTACTCAAGTAAATAATATTCATGTTCAGTGTGGTCTTTCTAATATTTTCTTAACTTTGCTATCTTTCAGCAAGGCCCACCACTCCTCTTTCTGTGGGCACCATTGTACCCCCTCCAAGGCCTGCTTCAAGACCAAAGCTGTCTACCGGGAAACTTAGTGGGATCAATGAAATAGTATGTATTGATTTTTTTTTTTTTTAAATTTGCCATTTTGACTTGATTTCAGATATAACATTCATTTACTTTGTTACAGTGGAGTTACTTTCTAGCCAATATTCAATGAATCACATAAGCAGATTTTCAACATTGCCATATAGGCATGGTAATAGTTTATGATAAATATCTCATTACAACAAATAATTATTAACACAAGTACAAAGGTCCAAACCATAATTTTTGCATCACCTGAGTGTTTTTAATTGAGCAAATCAGTAATTTGATAATGAAAGATGGTGCATGCATAAGATTGAAGTTTTCAAAATGCAAAATGCTATTGAAATCATTAACAAACCACCCCTGATTTAGGGATATCACCAAAGTTTTGGGAAATGAGTGGGGGTTTTTTCAGTTGTATCTTGACAGAAGTAGCCCTGTTGTGACTTCTCCTGCACTTGGTGCTGGTTTGTGGAGAAGGGAGACGGTAGATCACAGCAGTTGTCCATGAGGATAGTGAGAGGTTGTGCACTGTCTACATGTGCCTGCAGTGCAGGTTCACCTGCGATAAGGAATGTGCTAAAGACTGCAAATAATCAAACAGCCTATCAGACTAGGCTATGCCTAATTTCCTCTGTAAATATTAGTATTCTGCATGTTTCACTTGACTTCCTGACTTAGAAAATTGTTCCTGTGGTAAAATCCTCTTATTGTCTTTTATAAGTAGCAAGATATTTTCACCATATTCTTGGTACAAAAAAATTCTCATCTTATGCTTTGACAAAACTGACAGAATATTTTCAAACTGTTTTGCTTTTCTGTAGGATCAGAACGGAGTTCATTTTGAAATTCTTTTCTCTTTCCAATACAGATTTATAGTAATTGCTCTTAGCCCAAGGAATCTGTTCTTCATGTCATCATAATTAAATAAAAGAATTTATCTGGTATTGTTCTGGTATCAAGTATGATCCTGAATAAATCTACATTCATTTTAAACTGTTGCTTTTGAAATTTACTATTATCTGGATATAAGTAGAAGGTTGTCAGTTGTCTTCATTATATGTTAACTCCTTTTACAATTCTCATAGTCTCTATCAAAGTCAACAAGTGCAGTGGAATGGGGGAAAAAAGTTACTGTGACATCCTGCCCTTAGGGAGAAGAAAACACCCAATATTCACAAATGCCAGTGGTCGAAAGGAATTACTTAAGTCAGAGGGTCTGCGAAACTCACAAAGCTTTATTATTAAATGATGCTCTTGGCATGGAAATTGGTTTGTTAGTCCCTGACCTACTATATATGCACATGACAGTGTGTTCTGGATAAAGAAGTAGAATAAAAAAGGAAGAGACAAAGGAAAATATTAAATAAACAGGAAGAGAAAGGGGGAAAGAGAGATCACCAGTCCTGGTTCTAGTGTCAGTTCAGCTGATGGAGTGTCCTGGAGGTATCACCTAGGCTTCTTGGGGGTACCTTTTTATAGGCTGGTTTTCCCCACCCTGGAGCTAAGTTTCTTGTTTTCTGTGCAAATCAGTCATCAATGCACAGTTCATTCTTTCAGACCTTTCTGAAATTGAGTCAGAGGGCTTTGGGGGGTCCTGGGTGGTCTTGTTACCCCTACGGTCCTTCCCACTTCTCTGTCTCATTCCTGCACTTGAGCTGTACTTATTCTTGTGCTTATCTGCAGGAGCCAGAACAGGATGTTTGTCATGGAAAAGTGCTGCCTACCACTGCATAGCCCCTTCTCCAGCGACATCTTGTTCTTTTTCAGTTGGTTATTACCAACAATCCTTGGTTATTATCAGCAGACCTCGTCTGTTAGTACCAACAGTCCTTGGTTATTAACAATGAAATGTGGTTATCACCAGCAGGCCTTGTCTATTAGTACCAAAAATCCTTGCTTATTACTAACAATCTTTGATCAGTATCAACAGTCTTGGGTCATTATCAACAGTCTTTGTCAGTCTTTGGTTGGCTCCACAGCCATGCAGCTATCAGTGTTTCAGACATACACATTAGCCCCCTACCTTCTGGGATTCTACAGTTATCCTACAAAATGATGCTTCGGGGGTTTCAGTGCCTTTCGGATAGGTTAACCCCAGCATGATCATTAGTTAAATACCTTAACAGTTAAGTGTATCCTAAAACCATCTAGAGATTTAGAGTGGAAGAGACCTTTAAGTTCTCTAGGCCAACCTGCTCAAAAAAGAGCTGACTTCAAAATTGTGTCAAGTTACTCAGACACATGCTGAGTTTTGAAAATCTCCAGAGTGGGAGATTTTACAATCTGCCAATCTGGCAGCCTGTCTCAGGATTTTACCAAAAGGTTGCAAGAAGGACTTTTTCCCATAGTCTACCTGGCATTTCTTCTCTGTAGCTCTTGCATCTCTTAGAAGAGCCCGTCTCTGACTTCTTTGTGTGCCCCTTTTTACCTCGTAGGAGACTGCCAATAAATACCTTCTTAGGCTTCTGTTCTCTGGGCTGAAAAAACCCTGGTCCTACAGCCTGTTCCTCTCTTGCTCCTGTACTCCAGTCACAACTATTTTAGTTGCCCTCTGCTGCTCTCGCGTCCAATTTATTAATAGCTCTGCTTTAGCTCTCTAAATCTATGTTTGCCACACACACAGTAGTCTTAGTTTCTGATATTGTGTTCTATTATTATTATTATTGACAGGCTGTTGCATAATCAAATATATTAGACTTGACTACTCTGTTAAAAAAACTATAATCTGTGAAATAATGGAATTTACTCCAATGGAAAATGCATTTACTAAAAACTAGGGTAGATAAAACATGTTTTACTAAAAATTAGGGTAGACAAAACATCAAAGAAACTATGTTGAGAAACATTATCAAATTGATTGGAGCATAAAATAAGGACTTTTCTATTTACAATAATTTTTTATGTCTTTAAAACCACTTTTACATATTCTTGTATCTCTTTTCTTCAGCCTAGACCGTTCAGCCCTCCATTGACCTCTAACTCAAGTCCACCTCCGACAGCTCCTTTGGCACGTGCAGAGAGCGTTTCTTCTATATCATCTTCTGCCTCCCTCAGTGCAGCAAACACACCTACAGTTGGTAGGTTTAATTAACCATTTTGTCTTACTTAGGAAGTAGGACAACTCAGCTGCTACATTCCACCTGTTGTGAGAACCATTTGTTGAAGTTAGTTGTTTCATATGAGAGTCCAGGTACTTCGAGCATGCTTTGCAGTGTCTGCTTCTAAATGACACTGAGAAACAGCGAAGTAGATTAAATTAGATTAGACCACAGATCCAGTTGTGGTATGATCTTTAGGGAAATATTATTCACAATTAACATTCCATGAATTCTTATTTGGTATGCTTGTATATCCATCAAGTACAACACATTATCATATATTTGTTCAGAAGATGTTATTGTATAGGTTCAGAAATACTTAGGGATACTGAAAAATTTGAATGAATACAAATGTTCACAATACTGAGTTCTTTTATGTTCTAATGCATCTTTTTCTTCAAGTTAGTTGAATAGAGAATATAAGCTAAACAGTAAAAGAAAAACAAACAATTAAAGAAGAAAGATTAAGATGAAAAGGAAATTAGTGTTCATGTGTTGCCACTAATTTCAGAAGGTTTTCTCTTGTTTTTAAAGGAAGGCCCTTCAGTTTTGATATTTGATTATCATAAATCAAGAGGAGACATTGGAGCTTTTTTAGTTAGTTGGGATTTTTTTGTTGGTTTGCGAAGGGCAGGGCTTAAGACATTTTAGCTTGTTTATTTAGCAGTGTTGAACTATTTAATTCCTGAACACAGTTACACCTTCAGTCACAAGTTAAATCAAGTTGTTGAGTTACCATTCGGTTATCTGCAAATGTTACTGATGCCAAGGATTCCTCACTCAGGCTCAGCAGGTCTGAAGAGCATCTGTGCAGCATCTAGTGGGAGTTCTGCAGTGGCGTTGTTTCCACCCTGTGCAGAAGCAAAGCTACTACGTTCTGCCCAACCATAGCTCTTACAGTTCGGTGTCCACCAGTTTCACAAATGCTGAGAACTATCACAGAAACACAACTGATATTTTGGTTGCCAGAGTCTATTCAGGCTCACATCCTCAGGTCTCAGCTCTGGTGTCAAGGAACCAAAAATTGGTGGCAAGAGCATCAATATCCTCAGCTCTGGGGAGATATGTATCCCCAGCTCTGGGAAGATGTGTTGTTGGAAACGGTGGCAGAGGGAAATCATGCGGTGAGGCAGGAGGTAAGGAGATGTGTGCTGACAGTGAGGTTTGACGTGGTTATTATTCTGGCCTAGGAAAAATAAATAAGGCTAGTTCCATCTGCACTGATTGTATGAATTAAATAGGCCTGGGAAAATGGGAAGGGCAGTGCAAAAAGCTGAAATACTTTGGAGCATGAGGAGATAGTTTGCAATACATTCTGTATTCTTTTGATTTTTGCACAATCCAGTGTTCCCCTTACCCCATTTGTTCTGAATAATGGAGAATTGACTCTGATTATCTTCTTTCAAGAGAACTTTCAGGCATGCATAATTGAGTGCTTCTTTTATGCTTTTGCCTTAATTTAATTTGCAAAATATTTTTTAATATTAATTTTCAACGTTTATTTTTGCTTGCAATATTTTGTTTTCTTGCAATGTTTTGTTTCATTTAAATGGAATAGACGATGATCTTTTGATTCGAAATCTTCCTACAATTGAAAAGCTTTGTGAGACATCGCCAGGTATTGTACTCAAAGCACATTTATGTCTTAACTAATAATCCTAATATACTGCATCTAATAAAATTGTATTTCTTTTGAAACAAGTTTCTCCAGATATTTCTGGTATCTGGCACATACAAGTTGCTTGACATCACAAGTATATAACAAGCTGTATTTTGCTGAAATCACCAAAACTTGATGTAACTACTTTTATATAATGTTATCTTCTGTCCATCCGCTTCCCTGCTCCATAAATAAGCTGAAACTCGGCCTTGCTTCTTCAATTTGTGATTACTACTTTCTTTCAAGTAAAGTGAATATATTTTTACTTTGACAATCGTAATTCTCCTAACACAAGTAGATAATAGTGTTTCTATATTTATATATAATATAGATCTTACAAGACAGACATAATAAAGATAATACTTTTTAAAAATAAATTTTATTTTCATGACAGCTGTTTAGTCAATATTAAAACTGGGTCTTTGTTCCTAAACTGAACTAAAACCATTTGATCAGCTATATTCATCTGCACTTTTTATGACCAATGATGCAGTCTTTTGGTCTGCACTTTGAAGGTGTCAATGCAACTGTTTGCATGATTATGTTACTAGTTCTTGAGTCAGCACAGCTCAGGGGTGGTAGTGGTGATCAGGCTGAGGCAGGTGGCAGGGCATTTAAGCCAGATTTGCCATCACTGCCAAAGGAGATAGAACTGGAGCCTTGATCTAGGCTGCAGCCTGAGATGAAGTTAGGATATCTTCATGCATCTCTTTTACTTCCCTTCTGAGACCTCACAGCAGATACAGAAAACCCTGAAGCAGAATGTTGCTGCATTGAATTGTACTCTCAGCAGCAAGGCAGCAAAACTAAGACTTTCAGCATCAGGACAAACAATTATGTTTGTTTTATATGATAGAATGACAGAATCTTGAAGGTTGGGAGAAGACTGCCAAGACCATCAAGTCCAGCCATTGAACTACCTTGTCAAGTAAACAATAGCACTAAGCACTCCAGTCTTTTCTTGAACACCTCCACATGTGGTGACTCCACCACCTCTCTGAGTAGCCCATTCTAGATGAAGAAATTCTTGCTGTTGTCCAACCGGGATCTCTCCCCTGGCATAGTTTGAGGCCATTTCCTCTTTTCCTGATGCTGATTGCCTGGAAGAAGAAACTGTCCCCTACCTTGCTACACCTGCCTATCGGGCAGTTGTGGGGAGTGATAAGGCCCCCCCTTATCACTCCTTTTCTCCAGGCAAAATGTCCTGAGCTCCTTCAGCTGTTTCTCATGTGTCTTACACTCTAGACACTTCCCTTGCTCCATTGCCCTTCTCTGGATGTGCTCCAGCACCAAAATGTCTTCCTTGAATTGAGAGACCCAAAACTGGACACAACACTTGAGGTGTGGCCTCACCAGTGCTGAGTACAGGGGGACAATCCCTGCCCTGCTCCTGCTGGCCACACTACTGCTGGTACAGGCCAGGATGCCATTGGCCTTCTTGGCCACCTGGACACTGCTGGCTCATGTTCAGCTGCTGTCACCGGCACCCCCAGCTCCTTTTCCTGTGGGCAGCTTTGCAGCCACTCTGCCCCAGCCTGTGGCACTGCCTGGGGTTGTTGTGACCCAAGGGAACTGGGCCTTGTATAGTAATTTATTTATTTTTCAGTTTATTAATTTCTAGGAGAATGCATAGATTTTTAAGTCAAAGGGTGATGAACAGTGGGAGCAGAGCAAAGAAGAGATGAGTGATCTCATTTGTAGTTCACCAAATAGGTCTCAGAGAAATATACATAAATATGCATTTGCTTTGGTGTTCCCTGAAAAAAAGTAAGAGTGATATTATTTCTAACAAATGTCACTTTTCAGTCAAGCAAACAGTATTTGTCTCTTACCAATAGGAATATAATATGTTTGCATTACTCTGCATAATTTTTGAAATATTGCTATAAAAATGTACATAAGGCCATTAAGTAAAAGATTTTAAAATAATTGATACATCTGAATACAAGGTAATCTTGTCTGCTCTACAGTTGTTTGTTGTTCCTTAGTAAATTGACAGAAAAAGACACTAAAACAGCTCAGCAGCTGTAGTGCCACATTCACTGAGTGTACACCTTGGTTAAGTGAAGAATAATTCTAGAGTTTAGTATTTCACCAAACAGAGTTTCAAGTAATTTACAACTCATTATTTTATTGTACATTTGCCTCTTGAAATAATGATTTCTGGATTCCTGAGACTATTGAGAATCCCAGCTTTTATTGGGAGTTTTCAGGGAGAGAAAAAGCTTTGGAATCATGTTCTATGTATTGTCTGAAAGAATAAAGAAAAACAACCTACTGTTCATACTAAAAAATGGCTAAATTAGTGAGTTTTAGTCAGAATCATAATAATTAGTTCATTTAAGAATTTTTGGTTTTCAACACTTTTGACTAGATCTTTTGGATCTAAGGAGGCCTAAGTGTTGCACAAATGTTTTCATGGTACTGAGAAGCATTCTGAACACTTTACTACCTTATGTGAGAAACTGTAATGGAGAGAGAGGTATGAGGTAGCTCCTGTCTTTTGCTATCTTTCTGTCACTAGTTCATTCACTTATCTCTTAATTTAAGGTTTAGTATGAGGTATTAGGTGCTCTGTGAAGAGCAAGGTCCTAACTTCCTATTCACTTCTGAAAGAGCTCAGAAAGGACAACCACTTAGAGTAAATAGGTTTAATTTTTCATGGGCAATATTATACAGAAGCATTTTGTCTCTGCTTTATGGAATGAAAGAGAAATTTTTCAATTTGCTTATGAAAAGATAAATACTGTACCTCCTTTGTGATAGGCAAGACTATGTGGTACTGACCATTTCTTCATGGTACAGAAAACATAAGATGCCATCTACTATACTGCTGCACTAAGAAAAGAAGAAGAAACTTCCAATATTGTCTTTTGTATTCCATACACATGTAGAAAATTTGTGAAAAATTAAATCCCATGACAACCTGTTTCATCAACTGTATATGTGCATTTCAAAAAGCCTTAGCATGAGATCTTGATTTTTATATCTCTGTATTGGAATTGTGTTGTGTTGGCGCAAGCAAGAAGTGCAGACTTCTCCAAGAATTTCTGCTTGGGAATTGCAATGTTTGTTGGCTGAAAAAGTTAAAAGAATATTCAACAGTTCACTTATGTGGGGTAATATTGATGAATTTGCATTTAAGTTGATTTTTACTGTAAATGAATTCCTTGTATTTCTGTGACCATTTTATCATGCATTTTTCCATACAAAAAGCATACAGTAGGGATTTTTTTAAAAGCATTCTAGTCAATTTGCTTTGAGTATGTTGACTTTACCCCCACCAGTAGCCATTTTAATGCAGTGTTCCTCTGTCTCATGTATTTCCTTGTGTCTGATTACATAATGTCATACCAATAGTCACACCTGTATTCTTATGCTGCTGAGCAGCATTTTGGTGGTACAATTGTACTGTACTATGTTTATGTTTTTCTACACACTTTACGAGTAATACCTCCGATGAGACTGTGAAGTTGGTGTAAACTCTTGTGAAAATTACAGACGTAGTCAACCATTCTGAAATCTACTAAGCTTTTTGAAAATTAAATTTATACGCTGTATGTATTCTAGGTGTTTCACGTGGTCCCAGCCCCGTCAGCCTTGGAAACCAGGACACCTTGCCTGTTGCAGTAGCTCTTACTGAATCTGTTAACGCCTACTTTAAAGGAGCAGATCCCACAAAGTTAGTTAAATAATGAATTATGTTGAATGTATTGGGTTACACTAAGAAAAGACACTGGGTCTACTTTTCATACTGGGGGAGGGGAATGAGACTGCATTAGAAGGAGAATTCAAAGGGTTTTTTTTCCCTGGGTATAAATGACAACAGTGGCTTATTGCTTTGTAATGGCCTTCACCCTGCCAGGAGTTCATATATACCTGCTTTACAAAAATGTGTTCAGTGAGAGCACTGAGAATGGCAAGGATTTTTGTCATTGTCAGGTAGGTGTTACATGTAATTTTGTGCAGCTGAAAGCGCTTCATTCCCTGTCACATCCATTGCTATGCTACTTAGGCCTTGCCTAGGCAGAGTCGTGCCATGTTTCCAAAGCTTGAAAAATATCGAAGACTACTGTATGCTTAAGCAGTTAAAGTTTTTTCTTTTTTTATTTCATCTTACTTCCAAGCTGAAAATGACAGTACATAGTCACATTACCCTCATTTGAGATTGATTTTCTGTTTTTAATTCAGTTCATAAGATTGTGAAATTAGAGTGGTAGCTTTAAAATTAATATTAGAACTGGGCAGTTAATGAGTTGTAAGGAACTCACTTTTATTCTCTTCTAGATGTATTGTGAAGATTACTGGTGATATGACAATATCATTCCCAAGTGGGATTATTAAACTCTTCACCAGCAACCCATCTCCTGCTGTGCTCTGCTTCAGGGTGAAAAACACAAGCAAACTGGAGCAGATTCTTCCAAATGCACAACTTGTATACAGGTTTTGTATTTTCTTTAACATAATTGTAAGCTACATAATTTGTAAAGTATGAGTTGTTGTGTATGTAAATCAGAATTCTTTGCATTCTAGTTGATTTAATTACATATAATTTAATTTTCTGAATTAATCTGGTTCAGCTTAATTCTCTCCACTGCCACTATTAAAAATCTTAATGATTACTGGACTTAAAACTTGTACTGAGTATAACAGGAGCCATAAAAAATAATTTGTAAATGTGTCTGTGTTTTCATATGCATTTTGTAAACAATTTCTTTACATAGTAGTAAAACCAAATGATGAAACAGTAGGCTTAAATAGAAGGCAAGTAGTAGGAGATTCATTTACTCTCATTTGCCATCCACTAGTGTATTTTAAAGCTGAATCATTATACTAATCAGACTCTTTACATAACTATCTCTCAGATATGTAGCAGCATGCTTGGAAGAATTTGTAGGAAAAAAAGGTTGCTGATTGAGTAGAATAATTGTTGAAATTGCACTTGAAGGTATTCTTTTAAAAAAAAAAATAGAAAAGCTGGATTTTTTTTTAGCAGAAATCCATTTCATTTGAGCAGTTTCTGTTTCATTTATTGGAGAAATTATTTGAACACTAAGCTAAATATTTTTGAATGCTGTATTTTTTTAATTACTGAAATAATAAATCAAACCATATGCATGTATTCTTTGGTGTTTAATTTCATTTTGTTACTTCATACTTAATGTAATGAATAATTCATACAAAATTAAGTTTAATCACTGTTTGATATGACAGTTATAACTGAAATGTTAGCACAGGTTTATCTGACAAAGTGAATTATACTGAAAAAGCATATTTTGCAAAAAGAGGTTAAAATGTCTAGCATTCTTGAATGACTGGTGTAATATTTCACCTCAATTAATGATCTTTTTTGTAGTGATCAGTCACAAAGTGACTCCAGTACTAAGGACTTTTGGATGAACATGCAAGCTATAACTGTCTACCTCAAGAAATTATCAGAGCAGAATCCATCTGCATCCTATTACAATGTGGATGTTTTAAAGTATCAGGTAAACACTTTTATCCTTTGGTAATTTTTAATGAATTCCAGCAGATATTGTGTATACACAGAAATTAAAAGTATTATTCTTTGTCTGCTGGCATGGAGATGAACTGTGATCCCTCATCCAGACCATCTGGGTATGTCTCTAATTACAATTGCATAGACTCTGTCCAGGCTTAGCACATTCCTGCTGCGCTTCATGTCATTCCTGAGATACAGGGCTTGTTTCAGCTTGCTAATGCTTGAGCCCAATCCTACAAGTAAGCTTCAAACACTGCTTTTTTTGATATTTGTTAGCAAAGTCAAATTCTCCTTTAAGAGATTTGATGGGGACTTCTTGTTATTTGTACTTGTATTATCTTTGATTTTGCAATTGCCTAAGTTTTGGATGCTGTCACTGGTTAATTTTAATGCATGGTTCTGTCTGGCTTGCATTTGAAAGAGAGTAGGTTTAGATTAGATATTAAGAAAAAATTCTTTACTGAGAGGGTGGTGAGTCACTGGCACAAGTTGCCCAGAGAAGTTGTGCATGCCCCATCTATCCCCTGGCAGTGTTCAAGGCCAGACTTGGTAGGCCTATGAGCAGTCTGGTCTAGTGAAAGTTGTCTGTACCCATGATGAGGGTGGGTTTCTTCTATATGATCTTTAAGGTCCCTCTCAACCTAAACCATTCTGTGATTCTATCTGAGGACATATGACATTCTGATTTCTCACAATGTAATAGAACAGTAGTCAGAATGGATTTACTGAGTGTAAGCATGCTTGACTAAGCTGACAAACTTCTGTGGTGACATGACTGCCCCTGTGGATGAGGGCAGAGCAGTAGATACCATCTGCTCAGACTTCAGTATGCCTTTCAACACCATCTAGCACAAAATCCGTGTAGAGAAGCTGATGAAGAAAAGGCTGGATGAGAAGACACTGAGGCAAACTGACCTTTGGGGACTGTTTTACAAACTGTTTCACAGTTTGATAGTTTCATTAATGACCTGAATGATGGGACAGAGTATTTGTACCCTTGGCAAGTTTGCTGATGATACCAAATGGAGATGGCCCTCTGGATAAACCAGAGGGTCATTTTGTCCTCCTAAGGGGGCTCAACAGGCTGCGGAAATGGGCTGAGAGGAGCCTCATGAATTTCAACATGAAGCACACTTGCAGAGTCACTAGTTGAAAATTATCTTGGCAGAAAAGGACCTGAGGGTCCTGTCGGTTACCATGTTGAACATGAGCCAAATGACTCACTGCTCAAGCTGCAAAGGCAACAGATGGTCTCCTGGATGGTCTCCTAAGCTGCATTAGGAAAAGTATTGCTAGCAAGTGAAGGAAGGGGACCCTTCCTCTCAACGCTGGTAACACCACACCTGGGGTGCTGTGTTCAGTTCTGGTTTGTTCATTGTGAGTGAGACTGGATAGAGTTCAGGAAAGAGCCATGAAGATGATGGTGGGACTGGAGTATCTGTCTCATGAAGAAAGCATAAGGGAGTTGGGACTCCTAAGCCTGGAAAAGGGAAAGTTCAGGGAAATTTCATCAGTAAGTATAAATGCCTCAGAGAGGTCACAGAGAGGACAGAGCCAAGCTGTTTTCACTGGTGCCGTGACAGAATCAGAGGCAATGGACACATGCCAAATCACAGGAGATTCCCTCTGAACAGCCAGAACCACTATTTTTCCTGGTACAGTGGCTGACCACTGGGCACAGGTTGCCTAGAGGGATAGTGGAGTAGTGGAGTCTCCATTCTTGGAAATGTTCAGAAGTTGTCTGGAGCTTAGGGAGCATGCTAGAGGTGGCCCTGCATGAGCTGGAGGGTTGAACCAGACAGCCTCCAGGAGGTCTCTGTCAACTTCAGCCATTCTGTGTGAGATGGTGTTCTGATTGTTAATAAAAAGTCTTCATGAATATTCAAGACATACTCACCTCAAAGGGAGAACAGGGATTTTCTAGGCATGCCTTGAAATGTCTGATCATCTGAGACAACTATCTGCACAACAAAAAAGCCCTGAAAATTACCTGTCAGTCCAGCTGTTCACACCTTTAGTTTCCACATCTGCCTAGTATGATTTAAAATCCTGGCATACTGAACCTGCAAAAAGCGTGTTAGGCACACAAAATTCTTGAGAAAGATGGAAGGAAAAAAACATTTGGTTTGCTGAAATGAGTACTGTATATTCTTGTAAAAATGAGACATTGGCACGTGGAAGCCCAGACAGATAAAAAATGTTTTGGGCTGACAAAAAAAGGCAAGAGTGTGCACCAGGACACAGGAGGTTCCTCAGATAGATTGAGAAGGTGGTTGAGATGCATCAGCACAGTAGAATGAACTCAGCTACAGAAGCAGCATTCAGACCTTGTGTAGCAGGAAAATAATGCTTTGAAAAGGTAAGAACTATTCTGCTGGCTGCTTGTCCCGTAATGATAGGTGTTGTTCTCTAGTGCTGGCTGGTTGGGCAGCTGAATTGGCACAGCACACGAGTGCTAAGGATGAAGTAATTTTGCTGCAAGCATGCATCTTGCATAAGGCAGAACACAAAAAAAACAAAACTTACAAAAAGTTAAAAAAGAGCAGGAAGAAGACTCATAGGCCAGAGGGAGTTTAAAACTTTTCTTTAAGTATTTTAATTTAAAATTAAAATAACAGGAATTCCTTTAGGCAGCAGTCTTCAAAAGTCCATGATTAAGGACTCAGAGGTTAATTGTTCTCTTGATATTTTGTCATCATTTAGATTTATCTTAATTACCATCATCACCCAATTCTGCCCAAAAGGTGGATATTTTAATTAAGTTGTTTTCAATGGTTTATTCTTTTACAGGTATCTTCAAATGGCATACAGTCAACTCCCTTGAATCTTGCAACCTACTGGAAATGTGATACTAGCACTACTGATGTGAGAGTGGATTATAAATACAATCCAGAGTCTATGAATGTGCCTAGTATGCTATCTAATGTCCAGGTTGTGGTACCAGTAGATGGAGGAGTAATAAACATGCAGTCACTTCCACCTGCAAAATGGTAATATTAATTCTTTTCAGTATTTTTTCAGATACATTTCAGTGTATTCTTTAGTGTCATAGCCTGAAAATTTTCACAGGAAGAAATAGCAAAATGTGTAGTCTCAGATGTCTTAATATTTTGTGGTCTAAAATAGATCATGTGCAGCCAATTCACAGAAACTGGAACAGTCAGTGAGTACCCATCCCAACTGCGTAATAATACAAGCCTTTATGAATTTTCTAATGTTTGCTTCTTTTGTCCAATAAAATAGACAATTTTAATACAGCAATTTGAAATGGTTAAAAAACATTTTCTCTCTGTGTGTAACAATGTATTCTTATAAGGGGATTATATAGAAAAAAGTAGCAAAAGGCAGTTTAAAAAGAAAAATTCCTGATTGTTCTAACTTAAAAGTTAAGTGCTAATGGAAATTGTTTTAAAACAAACCTGAGATACTGAGGACCTCTCCATAAGCCAGGTAGCACTGTCTCTCAGTTCAAGTGTGATGCAGTTTATTAGGCTAGCAGCTACCTGCCGCAACCTTCTGAGCCTGCATTTACAGTAGCACTTCAAAGTGTGACATAGATAGTAGGAAATTAAATTTGTGGAAATAAGCAGAGGGTAGTGAGACTCGACAGATTAGTACAGCCTTGGAGCAAATGTGAGCAGAATTCAATCAGTGTGCCTGTGCACCATGTACATACTTGCCCAGCTGTAACATAAATCTGCAACTGTTTATTCCCAAAATGGTCTTTTTAACATGAAGAGGGCAAAGAACACCAAGTTGGAGGAAGTTGGGCTTTGTTAACCTTGGTTTTTATAGATCAGTTTACCTTACAAAGCAAGGTTTAAAAGAAAAATAAACATAATGCATTTATTGTGTAGATTCTGATGTTTCTGGAGGCAATACAGTTACAGGTGTTTATTAGATAATGTAGAAATAGAGTGTAATTTTAAGTGGAAAAAAAATCCCTACAGGACTGAATCCTTCTTGAATTGGTATTTCAGGAAAACAGTACTTTTAACCAAGTTGTAAGCTTATTCTGAACAAGAACATGTTTAATATTCTATCTGAACACGCAACTACACTGTGGTGAAGCTAGTCTCCCTGCCTAGGCTTCTTCCACAAACAGTCTGTAATGAAGCTGGAGTGAAAGCAGGAATGCCCACCCAGAACACTCAATGTTGGGTGGGAAGGTTTAGGGACAATTGCATTAGTGAATTCACTTAGGCAACTTCCGAGACACAGGATCTTGAGCCTCACAAGCTGACCAAGGAAAAAAAAATTCAGTTATGTCTCAGGCAGTATAGTATTTGTGATTTACTACCTGTTGCATCTAGTGGATTGGGTGGTGGGGTTTTGCTCTTTTTTAGGAAAAAAAGGGTGCTGCGTAGCTTGACATCCTGTGAGTAAATGCTGCCATATGTGCTACTTTTGTGAGCATTTCAGTCCTGCTTCATCAATGCCAAGAGCAATTTCAAGCCTATCAACACTTCATGCTGCTCACAGCTTTAAGTTGTTAGCTTTCCTTTAATGTAACTGCTAGAAGGTCCTCCAGGAGTTAAAATGCCCTGTCAGCTTAGACACTCTTGGTACCCTTTTCTTCCCCTTTACAGTGTCTGAAGTTAGCTTGAACAGAGTGTCACTGATGCCAATTAGTTTTACTAGAATGGAAACAGAATAAAATGCATCCTCTCAGGACTCTCACTTAGAAAAGAACAATCAACATTGTTCCCTATTCTACCATCATAATGAAGCATCAAGGCATAGCTTCCACACTGCTGCCAGAGTAACTTACACTTTAAGACTGCAGATGAGTTTGAATTTTGGAGCCATCGTGGGGATACAGGACAGTGTTAAATGTGTAAAAAATTACTGTATAAAATGTGTGAGTGTGTTCTTCTGAGCTCACTGCTCTGGAGTGATGCAGACACACCTTTCTCTTTTCCTCTTTTCCTCCTGTACTTTTCCACAGACTTACCTTAAAATGTGCAAATATTTTTATAGACTTCCATTTAGAGATGTCTGTAATATACCCGTGTAAATCTAGGGAAATAAAGGTCTAAAACCAGTGCTTGTAACTAACCTACCATTCTCTTACAGGAATGCAGACCAGATGAAAGCATGTTGGAAAATATCTAGCATTTCAGAGAAGTCTGAGAATGGAGGCAAGTTGAACTCTTTGTTTTGCTTTCTTGTACAGACAATTTTTAACAGTAAACAAGTGATCATTTTAGCCTCTATGCTCTCCAATTCCTTTTTACACATTTTCTTATGCTGTAATCAGCACCTTCTCAATTAATTGGCTCCCGAGAGAGTCCATTATGAGTGAGATGTCAAAATATAAAGTTAATTATTAGCTGTAGAAGGGAAAATAATGAAGTATCTTGAAAACAGTTAGTAGTTCTAAAATAGAGTTTAGATAGGATAGGAAATTTTTGCATTCATGCTATTTGGAAGTGAGCAGTTACTCAAATGGAAATAGGTTTAATATCTTTGTCTTTCCACACATAGATAATTTAAATGCATTAGAAGGAGGTAAGTGGAAGAACTGGGGGTAAAAAAAAACCCAAAAGTCCTGAGCTTATATATATTATTCTTGACCAGCATTTTGAGTCTTGGTTTTGACCATAATGACTCCAGGAAAAAACTTAATCTATGCAGATCTGCTCAGAGTGGTAATTTATACAATATTGCGTAAGGTACCAATAGTTGTCCTCTGCCCAGTGCCTTTCTCTGAGCTGTAGTTGGTATCACAACCCCTGCAGTCTCTGTAGGTACAATATTTTTCTGAAGTAGTACAGCAGCCAAAGCATCTCATCCTCAAAGCCTCTGTGGAGAAATGAACTGCTAATGTAAAGGAAAGGCCTTTAGTCCTGTTAAGAATTTAGTGAAGGGGATTGTGAAATCACAGATTTGCCTGTAAATGTGACTGGTTTCATATAGAAACCACAAACATGAAAACAGAAGGCAACTTCTATTCCTACAAAGGCTGCAAAGTTGTGGTTATCATTCAAACAATATCAGAGAATTTTATTGAACATAGGTGACTGCTCTAGTCTGCTGTAATTTGTCCTTCACTAACCTTGGAGTTCTTTGCTATTTGTCTTTCACTACATTAGATTAGCCTTCTTCCTTTCTTTTCTCTCCCTTTTCCAAACTTTGTAGCTTCTTTTAAAAGGAAAAATCATACTGAAACACAAATGCAGCCAGATGAAGAGGAACTGTACACCTGCAGAACAGCACAGAATTGGATGCTTAGTGATCCAGTTTGCATCTTGCATGTTGACAGCACATATCCCACTGCTTCTACTATATTCCTTCTCTTCCCACCATCTTTTCCTCCCTTTTTCTTGGAGTATAAACATGTATAGTGCTCTCAGTTCAGGAGGAAGCAATACTGGGGTGATCTTGCACTTACAGAAGCAAAGGGAAAAGTTGCACAAACAATGCCAGTGTTACGACAAGCGTCTTCAAGTCTTTTTTCCTGGTGGACAGCATGATGAAATTTTAGGGGGCTTTTTATGGTCCAACACATTATGTGATCTGTCAGCTGGAGAGAGATGAAACCCAGAACAAACTTTCAAAACACTTGAATATATGAGTTTCCATAGTTAGAGTAGAAAGAACTTCCAGTTTACAGAAATAAGGCAGACCTACTGAAGAAATTGAATTGATCTTAAGCTAAATTTATCAAGAACAAGCCACTGTGTGAAACAATTTCTTTTAGTTCCTGCTTTTACCTCAGTAGCATTTCAGTTACTAACTTTCCTTGTCATTTAGCAGTTCTTATTGATAGAAGTAGCAAGTCGTTTTAAAGTAAAATTATTCCATTAATTTTAATTTAGGTCTCATTTTCCCAGCACATTTCACAAGAGCAAGAAAAAACCTGTTTTAAAACTAAAAAGTAGTAGCAATGTGAGGATTTTGAAAATGCCTTTCATTGCATACAGAAATGTACTTAATTTTGAACTATTATTGCTTTATAATACTATCAAAGTGATGCCACTTTCCACTGTCTCTGAAAAAATCAACTGAAATTTGTGAGAAGTATTTAATCAGACCTTGTCTTTAATGGAAATAGAGTAATTTCTTTCCTCTGAGTGCATTACTGTAGAATTGCACTTCTTCCAATGTTTTTGTTCAGGTGCTTTCATGCAAATACATCATAACAATTCTTAAATGTTCTGCTAGTGAAGAGCAGATAGTATCTCCTATCAATCAGATACCATCCACCACAAGATATATGGTAGTAAGAACTGAGAGACCAGCAAGCATAAATGATTATAGGGACCAATCAGATAAGTAGTAAGTGATTACCAGGCTGATACCCACATTTTGGATAATCTTGCAGAACTTTATATTGTTTCTCTTTATTCATTCACTTGTCATTGTCTTAAACAGACTGTTGGAAAAAACAGATCTGTACTCTTACCTCTTTTGAAAGTGTATGTAGGACTGCCACTGGGAATAGATCTCAAAGGTCACCATATTAGTTTCACTTCTTACTACTAAAAATTTGGGGAGATCATTTTGTTTCTGCAAAACAATCAGCTTCTCAGTTTTGTTGTTTTTATAGGTTCTGGATCCCTCAGGGCAAAATTCGAGCTTTCAGGAGGACCCAGTAAACCAGCGACACTTGCAGTGCAATTCATCAGCGAAGGAAGCACTCTTTCAGGAGCAGATGTGGAACTCGTGGGCACCGGCTATCGGCTTTCCCTTCTTAAGAAGAGATTTGCCACTGGTAAGACATTGACATGCTTACATATTCAAATCAATGTTACATATTCTCTAGTGTTAAATTCTAAAATATGAGACTGTTAAATTAGTGATGTATAAAGAGTTACTCTTTATTGAAACAATTCTGACAAGTCAGTTGGTTTTTCCATAGTTACTCAGACTGCTCCGAGGAAAATATTGACAAAATCTGGTTTATTTACTGACTGCAAAAAACTTATCTTTGTTTTTCAGGACGATATATGGCAGACTGTTGATGTACCTGTGAAAGTCGTCAGATCAGGAGTGCAAGAAACACACTCTACCCTCCCTATTTTTCAAACACTATTTTAACGTGCATTAATTTTTCCAAAATATTGACCTACTTTGAGGCTAAACTACAGGAAGTAAATGCACTTTTAAGAGTCATTTTGAAAACTTTTTATTACTTTACAGTAGCACTGAAGTTAACTTCAACACTGTCTGTAAATGATCAACTGCAATACTTGGGAAAATTCGTTGAAAAATTGGTAACTTTATACAGATAAAGACAAAATAGTAATCCACAGTTGTAATGGAAGTATGAAATTTTATGTTGTACTGTAAACATTAAACCTAAAATGTAGGAAAGCTAGTAAGAAATATTAGAGCTTTTCATAAGTAATACTCATTTTTCAGATTCTTTAATTGCCAGCTTTTAATTGACAGTTTATAAAGATAGCAGAGGCTAAGTCTTGTGTAGTTCTTCTTTCTATTCATACCACAAGGCCAGCTGAGTTAGAGATGTATAAAAGTAACTTGATACCCATGTATCATATATTATTAAAATGTAAGTTGTTTCATATAGGGTTTTTTTAAACTAAGTGCAATGTGTTACAAATTTCAAAACAGAGCAGAGATTTACTTCTGCAGTAAGTAAAAATTTTTGGGCCTTGTGAGTGTTTGAGTTAATGCAGTAGATTTAATTTATTTTTATATTAATTGCATAACATTTGTGCCTTTCAAAAAAAACTGTGCCTATCCAATTGATACTCACGTGCCTCACTTCCTTTTTCAAAGTTTGGCTCTTCATCAAGAAAGTGTGCTGTTTGTATTATGCACACAACTTTATAAAACTTCTTTTCACTGCAATTTATTTAGAGGGCAGGTTTGCAAAAACTGTAGTTTGTTTTAAAAGAAATTTAAAACTCTAAATTTCTTCCTCGAGGAATAATTGCAATTGAATGTGTCTTTAGTAAAGGGAGATGCATAATGCAGGACTCGGAAACCTTTTCATTAAGTAATTTTAATATCTCCAAAGAGGAGAATCTGAAAAATCAGTGAGTAGAGGAAAAACAAACTTCTAAAAGCAAACAGCGTTACTCTTTACTTTAGCTATAATTCTTCAGACTTCGAGTGGTTTTGGGGATCTATGATGTGAATGTACACATAGTACTTCAGGAGGCATTGTAAAGGATATTTTATGGCTGCAGGATGACAAATCCTGTCATGTGTTCACTTTTTTGATAAGTACCGATTTAATATTTGTATTGCAATCTAATCTGCTTGCTACAGCCTAAGCACGGGGATGTGACACATCAGTAACAATTTTTTAAAGCAAGTCACTAATTTAGAAAATTTTCTATGTATTTGTGTTACCAAGCTTTTTTTGTAATGTTGAAATCATAAGCATTGGAGCAAAATAATTCAATAACTTGCATGTGGCAATTTCAAATGAACATTTAGCATACCGGTATCTATTTCAAATTCTCTATTAAAACAGTAAAACATGCTTGAGCTGATTCATGCAAAGCCAATAATGAATTGGACTTCTGAAGCTTTACAAGAAATTATGCCTTTGTAGAAGCTGCATAAATTGTCATGTACACTAGACACTTTTGCCAGTGAGAGTTTCATTGTTAGTACTAAGAACATAGTGTACTGTAGATTTGATTGGAAGAGTATATTTGGCTCCTGTATTTTACTAATCTTATTGATGATAAATTTACAACTCATAAAATGGTGGTCTTTTTATTGGAATTTTAATTGTAACCTGCTTTACAATCAAATGGATTAACACAACAATATTTGATTAAAGAAAACCCAAACCTATTATTGCTGGTTTTAATCAAGTATTACATTAATTTCTAAGTTAAATGAAGTAGTTAATGTTTCAGCACTTTTAAACTAGCCTTCATTCAGGTGTTTTTCATACATTTGCTTTGGGTGCAGGTTACAATTTTGAAGCCATACAAGTTTATATAGACATTTTGTAAAGAAACTCAAAAACAATGTAAAAAGTACGTGTAGCTATCTGATTTAAAATAAAAAAAAACATATGTAGCAAGCTGGTTCTTGCTTGTGTATACAGCAGTGTCCCTTGTAGCTGCCTCCTAAGAAAATTAACTTGTGAACACAAGTCTAAAGGATCTGAATTTTTATGAATTGTTACTACATTAGACTGTAAATTAGAGCACACAAGTTTATCTTTCAAAAATTGTAAATACTCTGAATTTTCATAAAATGTAAATTTTTAAAATTTGCACCCGTAATAAACATGTAATATATAATTTAAATACTGATTTATATTGCCTGTACTTTTGCAGTTAAGTTCCACAGATCTTCTAAGCAATAAGGTAATAGAGCAAAACCATGCCTTGAACATTTGAAAAGATTGATTTTTAAGTGATAAAGGGTAGAGATCATTATGAACTCTTTTGTATATTTAAAATCATTACAGAGAAGGTGGATGGAAAGATGACTTCTCCAAAACATTTCATCTTTACTAAACTGTAATATCTGAGATGTCTGTAGTGCCCTATGCCTTTACTAAATTGATTCACTTCACTAATAAATTAGATTAGGCAAAACTGTGGATATGTTTATGAGAAAAATCTTAACTTGTGGACATTAGCTGCTATTTGTAAATAGTGCTATTAAGTGCTGTTCATTATGTCTTCATTTATAAGCCTGTATCTTGTTGTGTGTGCAGGAGAAGAATTAGTGACAAGATTAAAGTAATTCCTTCTGATTTCTGATGTTCCACCAGTCAAAAAGAGTAGACAATTTAGTACTTCAGTGGTCTGTATGGTTTAGTTCTTCTAAGCTTTGAGCACAGAGGTTGAAACTGAACGAATGTTTTTGAATCTGTTTGTTTCCTGCTAATTCCGAGGCCTGCAGAGGCTTAGTAAGTAATGACTTATTAAATTCACTTTCTCAGCTGGTTGGATATCACTGCAGTAGAGGTATACCATTCTTGTCATGCAGGAAAGCAATAGTCCATGGGCTTGATTCTTATCTTCTGCTGGCAGGCAGGAATGAAGAACACAAGTGCTTAGTGGTCAGACTGAATGGTCCATCTAACACAGTAGTCTGGTCTTCAACAGTGGCCAAAGAATAGGCTAGACCCTTGGAGAGCTAACGTGTCATTTGCTTTCTGCTCCCCCAGCACCTCAGTTATTGGTTAGAAATGAAAAAGGTGCTGCTCAGTTCTTCTAGTATTCATTGAACTAAAAGTGTAACATCTGACAGAGGCTGCTTTGGCACGTCTGTTAACACTTGACTTGTACTCATGCACTGCTCACAACTGGTCCAAACTGGATCACTACTGTCCAAGCCAGTTTGTGATTATCTAAGTGCACAATCAGGTACTTTTTCAGGGAAACCTATCTCTACCACTGCCAAATAACATTTATGTAGGGTATTTGAAGGAGCTAAGGTATTTGATTATGAACTGGAACAGCATGCAAGTTACAACTGTGGTGAGTTCTAACAAAAAAACAAGGTATTGCATCATGGCAAAAAGGATTACATTTCAAGTCTTGTATATTTGCAAAGCTTAAGAAACACAGATGTTAAGATGCCTATCTTTAGTTTTGCAATTGCTAGATAATTGGTTTCCATTTCAGTTGTTATGAAAGGGAAATTATACTTAAGAGCATGCAAGAAAAAAAGTCAGGAATTCCTCCAAGCATAGCATAAGCTAAAAACAGTTCAAAGTATTAAAGCATCAGATAACATATCTACTGTTGAGGTAGTCCTTTATTGGACTGATTAAAATGTCTCTCAACTGAAAATATAATTTTTATCTTTAATTCTACATGCTATTACACCAATAAGCATTCCTGCTCAGCTCACTTTGACCTCCATGTTTACTGACATGTTGATTTTTGGATTCTTCCTTAGTTCATTCAAAAACCAATATAAGGCATACAGTCTTAAAAGAATAAAACAATCTTAAAACATGACAGGCCTCTTCTGGATTACTTATTGAACATTTAATACTCTAATTCTGCATTTTCTGCAACTGCTTTTTTCACTTCCTTTGAAATCAATTCTTTTTGTTTTAAAATCTGAGATGGCTATTTTAATTACTGTAACGTAAAATATTTTTGTTTGTCATTGTCCCAGCTGAATTTATTTCTAAAGATCTTGTTCTGTAACTTAATTATTATTATGCAGGATTTTTTTTTTAAAGTTAATAATCATAAGAAGTAAATCATGCCAGTTTCACTACTCTGATTATTCAGCTTTTCCTTTTATCATGTCCCAACCTGTCTCCTTGAAGTTCTCAGTTCTTAAGTCATGTTTTCTCCTCCAGAAAGTTAGCAGTGGTAATGTGTTCAGCAATGACTCAAATCTTTCTCCGTCCTGGTTAAGGAAGCAGCCCATTTTTATAACAATTGTTGATTCTCCCCTCCAGATGTCCCCTCCTGCTTTGTTATTTGACAAGCTGCTTATAATATCCACAGCCTTCCTGTCTGTTTCCCACTCTTGTCATTGGTAAGTTATATGAACAGTCATCACTGATACAGAAATGTTAAGGCTGCCCCAGTGTTAGTACTCATGAACTGTGTCCAGGTAAGATGCACCAATGCAGCTTTGGATGGAAAAAAACTAAAACCCAACAGCGTAAGCTCAAAAACTGTTGTTCACCTTCCACCTCTTGAACTCTCTTTCTCTGGCACCTTACAGGACCATGGATTTAGACAAAGAAACAAAGACAGAGAACAGACAGAACTTTCAGCCCCTAAGCACCTGACTTCATTCTTCAGTGCAAGTTACTCCTTCACAAGTGAGAATCCTGGCCTGTGTGCATGAGTCCCTTGTCACTTCCGAGCAGTTCCTAGATTGACAGCACACTCTCAGTGCTCAGGTATGTGAGTACAGGAGGACTGTTGTAGCCTGTGATCTGCCATCTCTGTGGCTGACATCCCTCTGAAGTCTCACCAGTCTATTCCCATGGGTGGGCCAAATGCAGCCACACCTTTTCCCCTGCTGAAATCACAGTTCCATGCTCTGAGTCACTTGATTAGAAACAGTAAACTGGATGTCTTCTTCTAGTGAGATTACAGAATAAATTTAGTTTTATCTCAGGACTGAAATGCAGGTGATTTCTCAATGTAAAAACTGCATCTTGTACATCTAGCACAAGAAACTCGGCCGTCAGATGAGTGCTGTTAGTCTGGCATAATTTCTTTAGATAATATAGCAGTAGTATAGAGCAAACCCTACCAGTCACAGGAGAGAGAATAAGGAAATTACAGGGAAAAATTAATGTGGGCATGAGTGTTTCCTGAAGATTTAGGGAAGAATATGTATTTGCCACAACCTTCCCATAGAGGAGTTGAAAATTTTTTTAAAAATCAGGATGATGGGCCATTAGAGCTACTTTCTTGGCATTTTGCAAAATACTTGAGAAGACTATCAAACTTCTCAAAATAGAAGTTGTATCTTTAATATGATGGGAGAATGTGTCTTCTCTGTCCACCTAGCTATGAGCTAGAACTTGTCATTGCTGCACTCACCTAAGTACCAGCCTTTGCTTTCAGGAAACAGTAAGTTTCCCAGTGAGAGAAATATGGAACTTGTACCTGCATTTTCCTCAGCTATGACCTTTCCAGTTTTCTTAAGGTGACAGTGCTTTTGCCAGCTGCTCCTCAAGGAGCAGGAAAGGAAAAACATTCATTAGAATTTAAGAGTTTTTTGGTAAATAGCATTTTCTATCATTCCTCCAAGTGATTCTCCAGCTCAAAACAGTCCAAAAGTAACATGGTTTTGATAAAGAAGTGTGAAACCTTCTGAATAATCTGTGTTTCAGGAAGGTGTTCATCTGTTGTGTAGGCAGCAACAGTCATGATACTGAGGGTTAGGAAAAACCAGCTGCCACAAGTTGTAAAAGAAGCTTTCAAAAAAGTGTTACACTGTTCTTGAAGTGGTAACTGTTACCTCAGCATCAGTTTATACGCAAAAAATGTTGTTCTGAATTTTACCTGGTAAGAGTCCTTCTTGGTCCGGGCATGTAGTCTCAGCTACACCTTCTGTCTAGGTCGTCAGTAAAGGTGTTTGTACCAACACACAGCAGGAGCAGTAGTATCCAAGAGATCTGTTCACCAATTCAACTACTGACAACAGTCTACTGTTGCCATTATTTTAGTGTGTGGAGCAAAAAGACCTTGTTTGTATGACAAGCAGCACCAGTGTCCTGCTATGTCCTCTTCACAGTGTCCTGCTATGTCCCATTCACAGCATATGGTGCCATACACAACAGGATCTGAACAAAAGACAGATTTCTGCATCAACCCTGTAAAAGCTAAGTGGTAACTTGCAGTCTCCTGCTACTCCATTCCATGATCTTTTCAGTTGTTTTTTTCTGGAGTTGTAAAAGCAATAGAATATTGTTAAGACCTTGGTTGGTGTTTTTAAAGAACAATCATTTGTTCACTCAAAGATTGGTTATACGATTGTTTTAAAATTCTTGTTAAGTCTCTTTTGGACACTTGCCTTTAAAGGATCTTCTATTTTCTTCAACATTTAAAAGTGTTCCATACTTGCTTTATATCTCCATTAAAGTTTAGGAAGTCCTTCTTTGCCACTCTCCCAGCAAGGTAAGTGTTTTAATGGTTATTGCTGCCACTATCTATACATAAAGACAGGTGAATTATATGTTTACAACAGATACACAATCAGATCTAACCAGACGTTTGCAAGTAATGATACAAATGAGTGTCAGATTACATCACGTATGTAATCTTGTTCTCCATAGATGTTACTGGCTCTACAGCGAATACTGTTAGCATATACTCCACTGACATCTCTATAACCCAACTATGGTAGTAATAGCAATCGTGTCAAGGTGAGGAACATGTTAAAAATAGTGTGAGATTATTTCTATGGTGAAGAAGCTGATGTAAGCCTCACAAAATAATGCACACTGCATCAGACCTCCTTGCTGTAGTCAGTATTTATTTTTAAATCAGAAAAACACAGAGCTGCTGGTAAGGATCATATTGGAACTACTTACAGTCTGCTTACACCTTGATTTACAGAGATGCTGTTAGCTTTCAAGTGGTCTTCTGTCAGCCATGTCTAATCTTGGACAACCCCTTTGGAACACTTGCCTGAGTTAAGAAATTCAGTACTCTTGTACAGCAGGCTGTTTTCTTCTAGGAAGGTCCTGGACTCTGCAGAAGCTGCCAAACTTTTGCTGGCTGCAGATTATGGGCAATTCATTTGTAGTGCCAGAATGAGCTCAAAAGCAGTGGTGGGAGCATAGCAGTTGTGGAAAGAAATAAACATAAATGAAAAGCTATCTAATGCAGTTGATCAAGAATCATAACACCTCATCTTAAGTTGCCTACATGAACTGCACAACCAAACATTAGTGACAACCAAGTCAGAATTACTTGATTGCATTTGTTGTTAGTAATCAGGTTCAAGTAGTATGGCTAGGTGCTACTACAAATGGTCAACTTTGATCTTTTTGGATATGCTCATAATGCAATAATCCCTTGATTGAGATGCCTGCTGTAATTGAACACAACCCAACTGGCTTCCACTACAGCATGATGAGCCAGTTTCCTCAATAGTTCAATATTGTCAAAAGGCATGGGCCAAGCTGTCCATCTTCACTCAACACCCCTTGTATCAGCTCTGTACCACCTCTGTACATATCTGCTTGTGATTCAACTTACCAACCAAACGTAAGTCAAAGCCAGAAAACAAGAAAATTCAAGTTCTAAGTTAAGCCAACTGAACCATCTTGCAGGAGGATCTGGCAAATAGGGATTCCTGACCTAGGAGAAGAGACGGAATAGGGAATGAGATCTCCCAGTTTAGACAACAACACATCACCAGCCCAGGCCACCTGTTCACTAAATCACAGTCAGAGATGGGAACTAAAAGCAGCTGGCTCCAATGACATAAGGGAAGACTTCTCTTAATAATGGTTTTAAATTCTGAAATTATAAACTACACAAGATTGATAAGAAGAGCACATTAAACACAGGGGTAGGAAAGTCCATGGAGATAGTTTGACTGAGGGTGATAAATAGGTGTTTGCTCCAAAAAACAACAAAAACATTTAACTTCCACTGTGTTATGAGATCCAAACTAGCTGGAAATGCCAGAATTGGTAAAAACAAAAAGAGTGAGAAAGAAAAGTATTCAGTAAATATTTTGCCATATCTCTTAAAGGCTATCTAGATCATGTAGTCACATGGTGAAAATACTTTGCAATCCAAGAGTATCTAAAGAGAGATATTAATACATCATCTACTAAAACTAAATATTTTTAAACCGGCATATCAGATAATAACCAGCATATCAGATAATCCAAGAATTTAGGAAGTTGAATAAGCCATCCTATGGATCATTAATTTTTATTTCAGTGATTCTTAAATACTGGAAAGTATTAGAAGATTAAAAGAAAGATAACACCATTACAGAAAAAAAAAAGAAAATAAAAAAGGAAAAGAAAGAAAAGGTGTCAATCCAAATAACTGTAATATAGAACTTTGTGAGAAAATTAAAAAAATATTTAAGATAATTAGTGTCAATCATGGATGTACCAAATAAAGGTCTCAAACTAATTCAGGATTAGGTTGAAAATCTGGATCATAAGAATAATAGGGTCAAAGGAAAAAAGGATTTATGTAAGATGCCTGATTTAGAAGTACACAACATTGGGTTTATAACTAGAGCAATGCAAGAACATAATTCAAAAATTAGTCTTATGATGTAACTGAAGAGGGAATCAACTTTTAAACACCATTCTGATGGACTCCTGCAGACTTCATAATATCTAATATTTTCCAATTACTGATGTTAAAAAACCTGAAGCTTTGCAGATGACAAAAGGTTGGAGGACAAAAAAATAAGCTAGGTCTCATCTCAAGTGCAGTTTTTAACCACTTCACTATCATGGTAGGAGGATGGTATAGTATCAAATAAGTAGGGACAAAACACATCCCAACTGGGATGTGAGGATTTGTTTGGAAGTATAAAAGGATATCTATCATTTTGATATTTGCACTACTGAAAATTATTGAGTTGAGTGGTCAAAATGTGCTAGTTTACATCTATCTTACTGAAAGGATCAATGTTTGCACAAGAGACATAGTCACCCTCTACTATTAGTGTGCTATATCAGAGGTAAGGATGCTGTGCATGGACCTCTTGGATTGACATGTTGAAGAGAAAATAATATAGAGA
>VWZV01015828.1:3459-16276 GCA_013397155.1 Irena cyanogastra | reverse complement strand
AGCCCAGTCCCTGCACAGCCCCATTCCTGCTGCAGGCTCTCTCTGGACTCCACTCTGAACTCAGCAGTGTGGTTTGGGAAGGCATTTTCTCTCCAGGAGGTGTTAAAAGTGAAGGCACACCACGGAGCACTGGAACAGCTTCCTGAGGAGCTGCAGGTCACAGCACGGGAATGAAACAATAATCAAGTACTGAGAGCTGTGACACTGGGGACATTGTCTCTCTCTGACATCTCTGCCTCAAATCCTCTTGGGTTTTATCTCATGGCTCAGAACATGGAGAAAACACTTCTGGCTGATGCTGCAGAGGAGAGCCAAGACCCAGCCCAGCTCCAGCAGGGACCTGGCCTCAGGCTGGTCTGCCCTGCCTCCCTCCTCCCCCTCCCAGCCTGGTTTGGGTGGGAAGGGACCTCAAAGCCACCCAGTGCCATCCTGCCATGGCAGGGACACCTTCCCCTGTCCCAGCTGCTCCCAGCCCCAGTGTCCAGCCTGGCCTTGGGCACTGCCAGGGATCCAGGGGCAGCCCCAGCTGCTCTGGGCACCTGTGCCAGGGCCTGCCCACCCTCACAGTATCTTAGTTTTAAATTAGATTCCTGTTTTATTGCCAAGAAAAAAAACCCCAAACCAACCCACCCCAAGCCCTCAAATGTTGTCTCTGGGAGGTATCAGAAGATCCTCAATCCAGCAGTGGCATTGCTTGTTTTTAAATGAGACAAGCGTTTTTTATTGCACAGGCAATTGTAAAATAATGTTGGTGGAAGAATTGCAGGGAAATGTGGAGGAATATTTGAGGTCTTGAGGGACTAAGACCTCAAAACTTATTTTATGGCACAGTGGAGGGGTCTATCTTTGCCTAGACAGCAGGTGATAATATTCCTGTGAGGAATATTCTGGACACAAGGGAGGTTTCCTGGTTCCCAGCCCTTCCCGTGGGGCTGGCTGAAGCACGCAGAGTGTGGCACCACCCAGGCTGACCCTGTTAATGTGCCAGAAATACAATTCTTTACAAGCATAAATACAGTTCTTTATAACCCCCAGCTTCACCTTTGCACTCTCTAATTGAATTCTGCCATCCATGCGTGCCCGGAGGCCTGGGCTGGAGAAACACACAGGGGCTTCCCGTGGGCTGGTTTGCTTCACCTGGGGACATTTGCTTCACTTGGGGACATTTGCTTCACCTGGGGAACATTCACTTCACCTGGGGGCATTCACTTCACCTGGGGACATTCGCTTCACCTGGGGACATTCACTTCACCTGGGGATATTAATTTCACCTGGGGACATTCACTTCACCTGGGGACATTAATTTCACCTGGGGACATTCACTTCACCTGGGGACATTCACTTCACCTGGGGACATTCACTTCACCTGGGGACGTTCACTTCACCTGGGGATATTAATTTCACCTGGGGAACATTCTCTTCACCTGGGGAACATTCACTTCACCTGGGGAACATTCACTTCACCTGGGGACATTTGCTCCTCTTGGCAGGCCCTGTGGGGCTGTCCTTGAGGCCAGCCCTGTTCATTTTCCTGCTCACAAGCAGCTGGGTGTGAGCTGTGGCTCTGCAGGGGCTGTGTGGGGGCACTGGCAGAGTTGTGTGGCTCAGCATCACACCTGTGATGGGTTGGGAGCTTCCACTGAGGGTGGGCAGCCCTGGCACAGGTGCCCAGAGCAGCTGGGGCTGCCCCTGGATCCCTGGCAGTGCCCAAGGACAGGCTGGACACTGGGGCTGGAGCAGCTGGGACAGGGGAAGGTGTCCCTGGGTGTCCCTGGGTGGCTTTGAGGTCCCTCTGAACCCCACCCATTCCATGATTCCATGATTCTTTCCCACTCCCCGATCCTGCTGGGGGGCTGAGTTGGGGTGCACAGCCCCAGAAGGGCAGTGGAGGATGTTTGGGGGGTTGCCAGGATCAGGAGCAGAGGGGAATCACTGATTTCTTCTCTTGGAACCTGTTACTGGGGAACTGCTTCCTCCTGTAATCCCGAGCAGGTAGCTGCAGGTGCCCGTGTTAATTGTGCTTAAGCTGCATCAGTTTAACATTTTTCTTCCAGGCTGGCTGGAGTAAATTGGGTACTCAGTCCCGTAATTAACTGTTGCATGGGAAGTGCCCGATCTGCAGAGATACAGAGCACTGGTTCCTCCTGGAGCGATGAGTTCAGCCCTGGGTGATTCCTCCCGGAGAGAGCCCGGGGGCTGCTGAGGGACCCTTCAGCTCGGGACACCGAGCACACGGATCAGGGAGCTGGGAGTGTTCATCCAGGTGAGCTGGGAATGCCTCATCCCTGTGAGCTGGGAATGCTCCATCCCTGTGAGCTGGGAATGCTCCATCCCTGTGAGCTGGGAATGCTCCATCCCTGTGAGCTGGGAATGCTCCATCCCTGTGAGCTGGGAATGCTCCATCCCTGTGAGCTGGGAATGCTCCATCCCTGTGAGCTGGGAATGCTCCATCCCTGTGAGCTGGGAATGCTCCATCCCTGTGAGCTGGGAATGCTCCATCCCTGTGAGCTGGGAATGCTCCATCCCTGTGAGCTGGGAATGCTCCATCCCTGTGAGCTGGGAATGCTCCATCCCTGTGAGCTGGGAATGCTCCATCCCTGTGAGCTGGGAATGCTCCATCCCTGTGAGCTGGGAATGCTCCATCCCTGTGAGCTGGGAATGCTCCATCCCTGTGAGCTGGGAATGCTCCATCCCTGTGAGCTGGGAATGCTCCATCCCTGTGAGCTGGGAATGCTCCATCCCTGTGAGCTGGGAATGCTCCATCCCTGTGAGCTGGGAATGCTCCATCCCTGTGAGCTGGGAATGCTCCATCCCTGTGAGCTGGGAATGCTCCATCCCTGTGAGCTGGGAATGCTCCATCCCTGTGAGCTGGGAATGCTCCATCCCTGTGAGCTGGGAATGCTCCATCCCGGTGAGCTGGGAGTGCTCATTTGGGAACGTGAGCTGGGAGTGCTCAACCCGATGAGCTGGGAATGCCTCATCCCGGTGAGTTGGGAACGCCCATCCCTGTGAGCTGTGAATGTCTCATCCCTGTGAGCTGGGAATGCTCATTTGGGAATGTGAGCTGAGAATGCCTCATCCCTGTGAGCTGGGAGTGCCTCATCCCGGTGAGCTGGGAATGCTCATTTGGGAATGTGAGCTGAGAATGCCTCATCCCTGTGAGCTGGGAGTGCCTCATCCCGGTGAGCTGGGAATGCTCATTTGGGAATGTGAGCTGGGAGTGTTCATCCCAGAGAGCTGGGAATGCTCATCCCTGTGAGCTGGGCAACAGAGGGCAGTGCTCCCGCACCGATGGAGTCCGCATCCCGGATCCCGCACCCGGTATCGGCATCCCGGATCCCAGTATTCCGGATCCCCCATCCCGGATCCCAGTATTCCACATCCCCCATCTCCGATCCCAGTATTCCACATCCCCCATCCCGGATCCCAGTATTCCACATCCCCCATCTCGGATCCCAGTATTCCTGATCCCCCATCCCAGAACCCGGATCCCCCATGCCGGAATCCCACATCCCCCATCCAAGATCCTGGTATCCTCCATCCCCCATCCCGGATACCCGGAATCCGGGATCCCCCATCCCAGATTCCCAGATCCCGGCTCCCCGTCACGCAGGTGCTTCTCAGGGTTTAACAAAGCCCGGACCGAGTTCTGTTAACTCCTCCCTGTCCGGGGGCAGGTGAAATGCTCAGCTCTGGGCAGAGCCGCTGCCAGGGAGCTGGGATGGGTTTAATGTTTGTTTCTCATGCTGCAAAAAGCAATAAGAGGAAGAAGCCAATCGAGGAAAAAATATTTCCTTAAATAATTTTTTTTAATTAGTACCTTACAAAAAATTCATATTAAAAAGTAGGGATTTACTAATGCACAAATGGGTTTTAGCTGCTTAGAATGAAACGACTGAGGAGTGACAGTCTCTCCCAGGCAGCTGTGATGAAATATTAATTGGATAAAAGCTTTAATATAGGTTTTTAAAGCAGCTTTTTTCCTTTCGGTGTAACATATTATAGCTGGGAACTGCTCTCATCCGCCGCTGTAAGAGCAGATGAGGACCTGACTCTCTGCCACCGTGGACATTTCCTGCTGGTTCCTCAGTCATTTTTTATAGGAGGAATTAAGAAAGAATTAGGAATGGACAGGAGAGGAAATACAAAAGACAAATTGGAGGAGAGTGACCAAACCAGCGAGAGGTTGGGTGTGACAGAGCCGAAGCGCCAGATGAGGACATGGACTTGGGAGGATTTTGTACCCTCTGTTCTAGACCCAAGAATGCATAAATTCACTCCTGGGTTTTTCGGGAGAACCTCTGGCTCTGGGCTCCTGCTCAGACAGGCCTGGCTTTACAGCTGGGCTCTGCTGGATGCCTGCAGCACCTCCTGCAGCAGCGGGGCAGTTCCCAAATCCCAGCGGGTGGCTCACGGAGGGGGAGGAGGCTCAGGGACAAACGTCGGTTCTGATGCAGGAGCTCCCTGGCAGGGATCTGTGCCCGAAGAACAGCAGCAGCAGGGCTTGCAGGGGGCACAGCCACCTCAGAGCAGGGCTGGGGTGTGCAGGGGACCCAAGGCAGAGCCTGCAGCTGGGCTGGGCCAGAGCTGTGGCCCATCAGCTGGCCCTGAGCTGGGTCACACAGTCCCAGCCTGGTTTGGGTTGGGAGTGACCTCAAATCCCAGCCAGTGCCACCCCTGCCATGGCAGGGACACCTTCCCCTGTCCAGGCTGCTCCCAGCCCCAATGTCCAGCCTGGCCCTGATTGATTTTGTGTCTGTCATGGTTTTCCAGGGCTGCTGGGGGCAGAGCTCGGGCTGGCCCCAGTGGGAGCCATTCCCTGCTGCTGGCATTGCAGCTGGCAGGGAACCCCGAGCTGGGGACTGCTCCTCGTCCTCCATCCCTGGCTGTTTTGCTGCCTTCTCATTTCCAGTGTGGTGGTGTTTTCCACACACAACTCAAAGCATATGAGCAATCAAGATGCAGCGAGACATGAAACCCAATATTTTACTGCAACTCCAATTTATAACTTTTCTTTTTATCTTCCAACTCCGTAACGCTGTCAGAGAGTTGATCAAGTTTCTCTAGAAAGATTTCTCCTTTAGAAATTGGTGTTTATTGCATGCCAAGGCACCGCTCGATCGATTTGAGAGATTTGTGGTTTTCCCCCTCTCAGAGCTGTCTCCAAATGGAGCATCCCCTGCTGAAATAAACATCTGAGCATGTTGCCCACAGGGCTGGTGCAGGAAGAGCTGCTCCTGGAGAATTTAGGCAGAACTGTGGAAAAATCCTTGGGAAAAGAAACCGTTGGCTCATTAGGACAATCTTTTGCTCTGTGGCAGTTTCATGAGTGAGAGGAGAGGCACATGGACACGACCTGAGTTTTCCCTGGGGAGAGGAGGGCTCTGCACAGCTGGGACAAGCACGGGCTGCTGCTGAGGGCTCCTCCTGGGACTGCAGGAGGTGTCATTTCCTTCTGGGATTTGTCCCTGATGAAGTGTGCCGAGGTGGCCTCAGTGTTTGTGGGAACCATCTCTTCTAAATCCTGCACTGCCCTCGGCGAGGTGGGGATGTCAGTTCTGCTCTGCGCAGCGGAGGGGAGAGCCCAGGTGAGGAATGCCCTGGAGCCTCCCTGCCTGCAGGTGATGCCACCTGGGCTTTCCCAGGGAGCCGGGGGTGGGGGGGTGCCCTGGGCGGTGCTGTTCGCACACACGTGTCCCCGGTGTGTGTGTCACCTGCTGTGTCCCTGCTGTGTGCTGGCCCTGCCCCGAGGAGCAGCCCCATCCACGCTCCCGAGCTGCCTTCCCTGCTGGCCAGCAGCTCATTTGATGGACAGTCCTGCTGTGGTGTCCCCAGGACACCTGCCTGGGGTCCTGCCAGGTCCCCACGGGACCCTTCGGGCTCCCTTGCCCCGGGAGGTGTTGCCCAGCGCCCCAGCCGGGTGTGGATGGGGCTGGGGGCTGAGGTGCTGCTCCCGCAGCCGCTCCCCTGGGGCTGTCCCGGGCTGGGAGCATCCCCCCCATTCCCAGGAGCATTCCCGCATCCCGATCCCCGGGAGCATCCCCCCCATTCCCGGGAGCATTCCCGCATCCCGATCCCCGGGAGCATCCCCCCCATTCCCGGAAGCATTCCCGCATCCCGATCCCCGGGAGCATTCCCGCATCCCGATCCCCGGGAGCCTCTCCCCCCGATCCCCAGGAGCATCTCCCCATTCCCGGGAGCATTCCCCCATTCCTGGGAGCATCTCCCCCCGATCCCCGGGAGCATCTCCCCATTCCCGGGAGCACTCCCGCATCCCGATCCCCGGGAGCATCTTCCCCCGATCGCCGGGAGCATCTCCCCATTCCCCGGAGCATTCCCGCATGCCGAGCCCCAGGAGCTGTCCCTCACCCTGCCGGGTTTGCCCTGCACTGGCTCCTGCCCTGCTCGGGCTGCTGCAGGCACGGACAGACGGACAGACGGGGCTGATCTCTGCCTTCCAGCGCTTTCTGAGGGGAGCCCTAAAGGGACGGAGTAGTAGAGCCAAGCATCACCATGGAACCCCGTGGTTTGGGTTGGAAGGGCCCTAAAGCTCACCCACGGGCAGGGATGTGTGTCCCAGGCCAGCCCAGAGCCCCGTGCCAGCTGTGCTGTCCCCAGCTGTGTGTCCCCAGCAGCGCGGGCCGGGGTGGCACTGCTGTCCCCAGCTGCGTGTCGGTCCCCAGCTGTGTATGTCCTCAGCTGTGTGTGTGTCCCCAGCTGTGTATGTGTCCCCAGCTGTGTATGTGTCCCCAGCTGTGTGTCTGTCCCCAGCTGTGTATGTGTCCCCAGCTGTGTGTCTGTCCCCAGCTGTGTTTGTGTCCCCAGCTGTGTTTGTGTCCCCAGCTGTGTTTGTGTCTCCAGCTGTGTATGTGTCCCTAGCAGTGCTGTCCCCAGCTGTGTGTGTCCCCAGCTGTGTGTCTGTCCCCAGCTGTGTATGTGTCCCCAGCTGTGTATGTGTCCCTAGCAGTGCTGTCCCCAGCTGTGTATGTGTCCCCAGCTGTGTGTCTGTCCCCAGCTGTGTGTCTGTCCCCAGCAGTGCCATCCCCAGCTGTGTGTCTGTCCCCAGCAGTGCTGTCTCCAGCTGTGTGTCTGTCCTCAGCTGTGTGTGTGTCCCCAGCTGTGTGTGTGTCCCCAGCAGCGCAGGCCGGGGTGGCACTGCTGTCCCCTGCAGTAACAGCGTGATCCTGTTCTGAGGGCACACTTCAGCCTTCCCTGTCTCCAGGGAGGAGCGGGGAAACGTTTGGAGCCACTTGAGCCTGGCACAGAGCAGGGAAGCTGCCACTTGTCCTGCTCCCTTGGCAGGCAGTTCTGCCCTGGACCCCTGTGTTTTCCAGCCAGCACACGTCGGTGCTGCCTCTCCACAGCCACATTTCTGTCCAGGCTTCCTCCTCCTGCCCCGTTTGGATGCGCTTTCCATGAGCGTTTTTGCCTTCTGCAAAAGCACTTTAATATTTCTGTTTACTCTTCTGGAGACAAGATCAATATTTGTTAGATGCAATTATGAGGAGTGATGGATGCGCTGTCAGTGGCAGGAGTGTCGGGAAAATGATATTATGGCACAGGGCTGTGCTTAACAGAACCAGAGAGGAGACACAAACAGGCTGGCCCGAGCCCAGCCCAGAGCTGCAATAAACAGGAACTTGTCAAGGGCTGCTTTCAATTGGAGTTGATTGCCTGCTTTGGGCAGGGACTGAACATTTGCTTAAGCAGGAATCGAGTTTGGTCAGCTGCCTGTGCCCCTTTGGGTCTGCTGTGGTGACAATGCCGTGGGTGTCACACGTGGTGTCACACGTGGCTCTGCAGGCCCCCACCACCTCCAGCCTGGCTGGGGAGCTGCTCCTGCTGCCAGGACAGCCAGTTCCTTCACGTCCTTCCCTTTTCCTTCTGTTTTAGTCTTGGCTTAATGCCAGAGGAGGTGGGGGTTAGAGCACTGTCCCACAGTGTGCCCCCAGGCCACGCTCCCCACGCTGCTCTTCTCGCGGGTGACAGGGACAGGACGAGAGAAATGACCTCAGCTTGTGTCAGGGGAGGCTCAGGTTGGAGATTAGGATAAATGTCCTCATGGAAAGGACAGGCTGCCCAGGGCAGGCTGCAGTCCCCATCCCTGGAGGGGTTTCACAGCCCTGTGGAGGTGGCACTTGGGGACACGGGCAGTGGTGGCCTGGGCAGGGCTGGCATGGTTGGACTGAAAGGGCTCCTCAGAAATTCTGTGATCCCACGATTCACAGGTTTGATGTTTACACTGATAAGGGAAATCTGGCTCAACAGAACCAAAATCCTGGATTTTGTCAGGCTGGGAAAGCCCCCGAGCCCACCGAGTCCAACCACTCCCAGCTGTGCCAAGGCCACCACTGCCCGTGTCCCCAGGTGCCCTGGGCTGCCCTGGGGCGGTGCCTAGGCCCTGTCCCTGCCCTCTGAGCTGCAAACAGGGCAGGAGAAGGGGCCTGAGGCACACTGAGCAGCAGTCAGTGCTCCACTCCCCAGTGCAGGGGAGGTGGGGAGCTGGCTGGGCTGGGCAGGACAGGACACAGCTCTGCTGGACTCAGCTAAGCACAGCCCAGAGATCTCCTAACAGGTAACTTTTCTCCTTACTCCTTCCCTGCCTTGGAGACTTCAGCAAGAAGTGGAGCTCAGAGTGTGGTTTTCCCAAGGGGTTTTCCCAGGATGGGTGAGGGGTGGGATGCTCACCCAGCTGTGCCTTACAGACCCAAACCCTTCACAGAGCAGTTCGCTTTGGGTTCGAGTCCTTTCCCTTCTCTGTGCTCAAGGTTAAACTTTCGCTACAGAGAATTAGCTGGTAAGAGACAAAGAGCACTGCTCAGGAGGGGTAGGGAAGATAAATTTCACAAAAGATTTTCAGCTGCAGTACCTGAAGATAGATCAATATTTTCTATTTGCCTTAGCACTAAGCTTATTTTCCTTCATCACTGAAGAGATACTCACTTGTGCCTTCTACCAGAACATTAAACTGTTCTCTGCTGATAAATGGTTAAGAAAGACAAACAATAGCACTTTCCAGGAGCTGCTTTGTCTTGCAGGACGACATCAGTCCTTTTGATAAACAGAAAACTCACACTTCTGTCTTAACTTGGAGAGTCCCTGCTGGAGCCCAGCCCCGCTGGCTTCCTGCTGGCTGAAAGCCCCAATTCCTCCCCATTTCTTGGAGCCTGTCAGGGTGCTGAGCTGCAGGCTGCTGTCCTTGTCTCCCCAGGACGCAGGGGTATTTACCAGCGAGGCCAGGGGACGTGGGGACAGCGAGCTGCAGGTGCTGCTGTCCCTGCTGGGGTGGCTCTGTGAGAGCTGTGCCTGTGAAACAGCCCCAGAGCAGCCGGGCAAACAGCAGCACAGAGCTGGAGCACAGCCTCGTGTGTGCTGGCAAACGTGGGAGCTGAGGGGCAGCTGACAGGCCCGGAGAGCACAGGACAGTGAGGTTATTAATGGAATTATTAATTCCTGTTAGTGCAGGAGCTGCCCCTGCAGAGGGCAGGGATGGACAGGTACTGGGGGGGCTGGAGCAGGGCGTGGCTCCTGCTGCTCCCAAGCTGAGGGAGAGGAGGGTGGGTCACGTTTGGAACGCTGAGCATCACGAAGGGAAAACACCACAAAGTGTTGGCTGCCAAGTTGTGTTTCCCTGCAAGGGAGTGAAGGGTGAAGTGATAGCAGAATGGTACTGAAGGGATTACCAGGAGTTCTGAAGGATACAGGTATGCTGATTTTCACTAAATTTCTGTATTCCAATAAATAAATCCATGTAAAGAGCCCCGGAGTTTAACCCCTGTGTGCCAACAGCACATGGCAGAGAGGGGAATGGGGCCATGGAACAAACCACGGGAACCAGCTGGTTTAGGATGGGTTGGAAACACTTGAGCCAAGGCTTCTTCTCTTTGGGAAGAACAATTGTTTGCTCCTCCTGCCTAGGGTGTGTTTGCCATCTGTTAAAACCAGGGACAGCAGCCCCTGCCTGGTGCAGGACCCAGCGAGGGCTTGGGGCAGGCCTGGAATCTCCAGGGGCTCTCTGGAGCTGGGCTGTGGGATGGATATTGGATCATCTCAGGCTGTGGGATGGGTATTGGATCATCTCAGGCTGTGGGATGGGTATTGGATCATCTCAGGCTGTGGGATGGACACTGGATCCCCCTGGGCTGTGGGATGGACACTGGATCCCCCTGGGTTATGGGATGGGTATTGGATCCCCCTGGGCTGTGGGATGGGTATTGGATCCCCCTGGGTTATGGGATGGATATTGGATCCCCCTGGGCTGTGGGATGGACACTGGATCCCCCTGGGCTTTGGGATGGATACTGGATCCCCCTGGGCTGTGGGATGGGTATTGGATCCCCCTGGGTTATGGGATGGACACTGGATCCCCCTGGGTTATGGGATGGATACTGGATCCCCCTGGGTTATGGGATGGGTATTGGATCCCCCTCGGTTATGGGATGGATATTGGATCCCCCTGGGCTGTATTTGCACAGCTCCTCATTCCAGGCTGACAAACACCTGCATTGGTGTTGCCTGATTGCACCCAGGATTTATTTGGATGTGACCGTGCCTCCAGCTCCCATATCAGCAAACATTGCCATTTCTCACTCTGCTGTGTACATGTTTCAAACCCAAATCACATTTGTGTTTTCCAGCAGCTTTACAGCCCTGGCAGATGGAGGGCTGCACAGCCATAGGTCAGCTTTTGCAAAATGAAACTCTGTTTTTCCTGGAGAATGGCTCCTACCGAACCACAGAGAGGATTTAGATATTTTCAGTGACATTTGGCTCTTCAAACCCGATTCCACCGTGGAGTTCAGCTGGTGCTCAGGGGCAGGAGCAGGGCGTTGTGGAAAGGCAGAGCTGTGCCAAGGGCTCGTCTGGAGGCTGCAGAGGTTTGAGGGAGCAGGAGCTGCTTGTTCAGCTGGGCACAGGTAGTGACACGTTTGCTGTCCCCTGACAGAACTTCAGAGGTCCATAACTGCAGCATCACTCCATCCCAGCTGTCTCTGTCACCATCTGTGCCAGGCACACTGCAAGCAGTGCCTGTGGGGTTTGGGCTGTTCGTGTGCAGCTCCCCCAGGCAGTGCAGTCCCACCCGTGCTGGTTCTTTGGGCTGGCCCTGCAGCCCTCCCTGCCTGTCTGCTGGGCTCTGGCACTGGGCTCCACCAGCCGTGCCTTCCCTGTGCATGTGGGGTCTGCAGCTCTGCTGGCCTGGTCAGGAATTCTGGGGGGCATCGGGGGCAGGGACCTCCCTGGTGTGGGCACGGGGGGACATGGGAGCCAGAGGGACACCTGAGGTCCTGCATGGGACAGCTGCCACGGGGATGTGCCCTGGGACTCCTCCCTGAGCCTGGGCTGTGCCCAGCGTGGCAGGGGTGAGCAGCCTGGGCACAATTCCTGGGATCCCAGGCTGGGCTGGGCTGGGAGGGACCCCAAATCCCACCCAGTGCCACCCTGCCATGGCAGGGACACCTTCCCCTGTCCCAGCTGCTGCCAGCCCCAGTGTCCAGCCTGGCCTTGGGCGCTGCCAGGGATCCAGGGGAGTGCCCAGCCCTGCATCTCCTGCAAGCATTGGGGTGGTGGCACACGCAGGACACAGCAATCCCAGGAGCTCTGTGTTCTGTTCTGCTCTTCAGAACACAGACAGAGAGGTGGCTGGGCTGTAATAACGTTTCATTTTTAATTAGAACCACGTTTGGGGCCAGCCCTGGCAGCCGAGCTCTGCTCCCTGCACCACTGGTGTGTGGCACTGGTGGCACTGGTGGCACTGGGCAGGGCAGGGCAGGGCAGGGAGCACCCCGAGCCGGGCACACAGACATGCACTCCCCAGGGCTCGGGCAGCAGATGCAGCTCACAGCACTCAGGAAAACAGAACTATGCAGACCTGGGGCTTGATCCAGGTTCACTGAAGGCAGCTGCCTGCTGGCCTCGGGGCTGGCGGAGCAGGGCCTTTCCAGGCTGCTGCTGCTGGGTTTGACTCAGAGACAGACATCTCTGCTGAGCACACTGAGCACTCCCCAGGTGTCTGCACGGCAGCTGTGAGCTGTGTCCAGGCACCTTGGAGCCCTGGATGTGGGAGGGTTTTGTTTGGTTGGCTTTAAAAGGCGATTCCCCCCTGCCGTGCCCCTCCCCATCCTGCCCCCAGCAGTTATTTCTCTTTCCGAGGCAATTCCTCAAACACTCTGTGCACTGAGCCTCCCGACCCTGTTTAGTGTAATCAGATAAACATTGATTGCACTTAACCTCAGAGAGCTGCGAGATGGAGAGTTCTGATGGTTAATTAACAATTGTTAATAGTTTCAGTGTGGAAGGGTGTTCTGTTCCTCCCCAGCCGTTTTCCCTGAGCTGTGTGCCCAGGGCAGCTCAGCCCATGTCCCAGGTGCCACCCACCCTGCCCAGCCCTGCCTGGGACACTGCCAGGGATGGGGCCTGCCACACAAATAACTAACTAACTAACTAAATAAAGGTATTAGTGCAGACTCTGTGTCATTCCATTCCGAGGACTTGCTTCAGAGGAGCTGCTCCACGTAGGGAAGTTATTTTTAAACACTATTAATTCCTGTTGTTGTTGCAAAGATCTTCTTGTACATCCAATTAAAAACCATGCTTTGTGTAATTTGCAACTTGAAACAATCTATTTCAGTGACAAGCCTTTCATGTTCAGTGCTCTGGCATCAGGTGTGGGGCTCTGAGAGGGAGCCACAGGTAAAGCAGAAAATCAGGCAGCTCGGGCAGGGATGGACAAACAGCTGTCCAGGACAAACATCCCTCCAGGACAAACAGCTCTCCAGAGGGATGGACAAACAGCTCTCCAGGACAAACAGCTCTCCAG
>VWZV01015825.1:0-18398 GCA_013397155.1 Irena cyanogastra | reverse complement strand
GACCTTACTCACTAATTCCCTGACCATCCTGAAGTCAAGTCTCCTCATGTCCAGGGTTGAATGGAGGTTCAAGACTCCTGAGTCTTGAGACTGTAGCATCTCTGAAAATAACTGGTCAGTCTCTTGCTTGTTTGCTCGAATACTATGTAGCCTATTGACTTTCTCCTGTAGCTCCTTCACCTGGTGACACAGCTCCTCAACCACAACACACCTGTAAAAGAACTTTTTGTCAGTCCCAGCCTCACAGAGAAGCATCAGGCACTCCTGGCAACCTGTGGCCTGGAGAGCTGCATGTGCCATCAGTAGGTCTGGCTGGCTGGAGGCCTCTGACACAGCTGGTTCAGTGACTCCTACAGCTGCAGGGGAATGAGCTCTGTGGTGTGTCACTCAAGTGAAGAAGCTTACCCTAGTACACTAATAAGACTGGGGATGAAAGGATCTGTTTGTGCTATTTTCACCAGCTATTGTGTCTGTCTGCTGCCTCTATTTGCTGCCCCCAGACAGTTGGACAGAAGCCCTTTCTGCTTGCCCCGCCTTCACAAACTGCCCTGCAACCTGCTGCGCCACATCCCTGTTTGACAACTCCTGTTCGCCAAGCTCCTTAGAGACGTTTAAATCTCCTGCACTGCTCCCAGCAATGCTCCCTCCATGTCTGATTGGTTTCTGAGGGCTTCCGGGTCCTGATGGGGTTCAAGGCTGCTGCTTGGATGTCCCTGAGCTTGAGAACTCCCCCGTACAGTTTGATTTAACACTCACCCCCGGACTTACCTCAGTCACCACTGCTACCGCTACTGCTGCCTGCTGGGAGAGAGAAGAATAAAATGCAAGAAACAAGTGAGGCACAACACAATTGCTCACCACCCACTGACCGATGCCTTTCCCGGAGCAGTGATCTCCCCCTCCCAGCCAACTCCCCCCAGTTTATATACTAGGCATAACATTCTAGGATATGGAATATTCCTTTGGCCAGTTCAGATTAGCTGTCCCAGACATGTTCCCTCCCCACTGGCAGAGCAGGAGACACTGAAAAGTGTGAGATTCAGGGTAAACGCTGCTTAGCAACAACTAAAACATCAGTGTTATCAACATTATTCTCATCCTAAATCCAAAATGCAGCACTGTACCAGCTACAAAGAAGAAAATTAACACTATCCCAGCCAAACCCAGGACAATTTGCTTATAATCCATGACTGTTTAGTTCTATAAAGAATTTATCTACTTAACAGCAATAAAACCTTTTCTGGAGTGGTATTTCTGAGATAGCTGCAGAGTTTATCATACAAGAAAAGAATTTCTGATGTGTTTGGCTGCCATAAAATAAAAGGGATCTTAGAGGAAAGCCCAATTCTCAAGGCATTACTGATTTGCCCCTGTGAACTGGAGACTGGAATTGAGTCCCCTGTGTGATCTCTCTAATCTGTGGCAGGATGGATTCTCAGTGCAGACAGGGCTTAATTTTCTACAAAGAACACTATCTACTTACAGTTTGCACTGCACTGAGGTCTTTGATCCATACCTTTTTAGAGTTCAACTTTTAGTTTTACCCACAAGTGCTTTTAAACTTTTAAAAAATATGCATAATATGTTCTTAAGAAATCATTTGATCTTTGCTGTAGGATATTGCTGGGCAATCCATTCAAGTGTTCCTGCGAAATTATGTGGATCAAGAAATTTCAAGAAACCAAGTTCTACAGAGAAACTCTGGATTTATATTGCATAGATGACACCACCAAGAGAATATCCTTGCTGGATATGAAGGTTCCAAATTGAGGTAATACTCTTCAAACATAAAGTTATTACTAAGATATTATGAAAAAGGAAACATAAATATGCTTTCTGACAAGATAACAACAGTGCTCCTAAAGGAAAATGTTTGGGGGGGGCAAATATTAACCATTCACTGATCTTTCATGCCACATGGAATAATTTTGGGAGCTTTACATAAAGCCTTTTTTTTTCCTTGAACCTTTAAAACATATTCAAATGCAGGAAAACAGAAAATCAATTACAGACAACACACAAGAATTATATAAAAGGCATGTGGCTTTATTTAACAAAGTAGTAGTACTTCCAAGCTGAACAGACACAAGATTTTTCTTCCTTTTAATTTTTTCAGATATCTGAGGTTAATGAAATCCTTCTTTTCCATCAAAAATACAAACTCTACTGCTAGGACTACAGGAAAGAAATTCAGAAAAAAACATGCCAACTGAAAAAGTTAACAAATATCTGGTTTTCACACAGATAAAACTCTTTGCATAGCCTATGCAAGAGAGACATTGCAAGCTTAAGTTTGGAGCATCTTGCAGGATATTATTTTCAGTTCTTATAAGGATTTGGAAATGGTGGAAAAACGGTCAATATGGCCAACAATAAGGCCATCCCCTTTGGGTTTATATGCAACTTTGATTCCTGCATATAGTTCTGGGACAACTAGTAAAAGATTTCACCTGATAGTTGAAGAGATCCTGATCCTCTGTGGGTGGGGGCAGAGCTCAGGTGTTTCTGATATGATGTGAAGTCTATTGAAGTCTGGCTTTTCTTAGTGGGATGGGATGATTGGGTGTTCAGCAGTAGGCAGATAAGAAGAGTAGGGTTTCCTTGTGGAGGACTGATTTGGATTAGAAAATCTGTAAGCAAAGGTGGATGTCATGAGGAACAAGCAAATTCTACCCTAGATACAGAGGATGCAACACTGCAGCCACCGGCAGGTTAGAGCCATGGAGGGGACCTGCTGTGGACCTAATGTGTGCTGCATTTAATGACACTAATACATAACCTGTTTTGGTTGTCTTATGTACTGCAGGGTCTGAGCTACCTGAAATGAGAGATTATATTGAGTTAAGCTAAATTGACCTGACCAGCTGTTCTGGCTGAATGGACTAGAAGGTAGGTTCATCTGCTAGATGTTGAAAGGTCTCCTGGTGGATTGAAATCAATTGATACAAAATTGGAGTGAAAGCATAGCCTCTCTTAATGTCCTTGCCTGGCATGTCTAGAAACTACTAGGTAACTAGGATTTTCCTTTGAAAACTCAATGTTAAATTCCCAGAACTAAATGTGTGAGACATTGTTTCTCTCTTGAACTTTTTAGAATCTGCAGCCCCAGCACATTTGTTTCTGACTTCTTGATGCTATGTAGATGCATATATGTACTGGTGTACATTCTGTGGACATTAAAATATTTGTCATGCGTCAGGAAGGTGGCACTTCAAACTAGAGGGGGAAGAGGAGGAGGAAAGGTGCCCTTGACTCTGAGCATATATGACATTCATACTGAAGTATCAGAATGTGGAATTTTGCATATGAGGAATGAACATGGCTTGTGTTCTGGAAGAGATCTAGTGGGTGACATCCCTGTCCATGGCAGGGGGGTTGGAACTAGATGATCTTTAACATCCCTTCCAACTTAAGCCATTCTATGATCCAATGCACGGCTTGTATTGGCTGTTGCTTTCAGCATTTCTGTACATGTTTTTCTTTGTTTAAAAGCACAATACAGTTTCCAGAAAAAGCACCAATATAGTTGGTTAATTTAATTTCTAGCATGGTCTGAGAGGCTAGTAAGTATAACTGAAATTAAGGAAGAAACCCCTTTTAGCTCCTTAGGATGTCAGGAGAAATTTTAGCCATTCAGGCTTTTGTGAATTTTGTTAATGAAACATTTTCTAATTTTCTCTTCAGATTAAATGGTCAATCCCACGTCTGATTTGTTGCTTTTTAATTTTATTTTTTTTTTAGGAACTAAGCAAACATACTCTTTTTTTCTTTTCTTTCAGATGTTAATTACTTCATAATGTAGTAAGTAGCCTGTACAGCATGTGGTAAAAGTCTTGATAATAGGACACCTCATTAATAAATCTCTTCCTGTGAAGCTAGAAGAGACCACTGTGGTTTCTTGGTCATAAGGCTCTGCTTTGTAGATAATTCATGTGAAAATTAGGAAGGTAATTTAATTACTCTTTATAACCCCCCCCTGCAATGAGCAGGGACCTTTCACTAGACCAGGCTGCTTAAAGCCCCATCCAACCAGACCTTGAACACTTCCAATGATGGGACATTGACAACTTCTCTGGGCAACCTGTTCCAGTGTCTCATAATCTCATTGTAAAGAATTTCTTCTTTACTAATAATCTTAACCTACTCTCTTTCAGTTTAAAACCATTGTCCCTTGTCCTGTCACTACAAGCCCTGGTAAAATGTCTCTTTCTACAGCCTCTTTAAGTATTGAAAGGCCACAATAAGATCTCCCCTAGAGACTTCTCTAGGCTGAACAACCCCAGCTCTCTCAGTCTTTCTTCATAGGAGAGGTGTTCTAGCCCTCTGATCATTTTTGTGACCCTTCTCTGGAGCTGCTCTAACAGGTCTATCTTTCTTCTGCTGGAGACTCAAGAACTGGATGCAGTATTGTCTTGGTTTAAGACAATATTAAGAGGTAGACCCTCTAAAATTAGTTACCTCCTCTTTAGTTTTAACCAATCCCTTTCCACTAATAAGGAGAAATGAATATGAGTAGATATAAGTGAAAAAATAACAGTTTACTAAAAAAACTAAATAGCAACAGGCAAAAAATAAGACTAATAGTCACTAATTACAAAGTTGCTGAAATCTTGCAGGCTCCCCAGGAACAAAGAGAAACTCAAAACAGTGGAGTGATCCCTTCCCCAAGATGGCACCTGCCACAGGCAACTATGCAGTCTCGGAGGCAAAAGGGAGATGATGGACAAACCCCACTCAGCTGAACCTTCCCCCTGGAACAAAAACAACCCCAGGAAGGTAAAAGCTTATGAAACAGTTCTGGTGGCAGATGGGAATTGCCGGCGTGTGTGGGGTCAGTGCTGCTGCTCACTGCTGCCTCCTGCCACCCACTGGATTCCACTGGTATTGGTGCTGNAACAATTATTAAGTAGAGATTTATGAAACTCACCATACCAACACTCATGGACAGATCAACCTCAAGGAGTATTGTTGAGGGGTGTCCTCTACCCAAGAGAGGAATCTCCACACACTCCAAGAAGGAATATGTTAGAAAAACCTACCGTATGAAAGTGGACTGGACTTTTAGAGTATAATGTGATTGACTGCCAGTCACATCTCCAATTGCTTCACTATCAGGGGTTAATTTGTTAATTTGGGGTTGACGAGCAGACTGTTTTTTTCAAAATTCAACACCAAAACAGCGTATGACTGCCCCCTCTTGATCCACTACTGATAGCCTTGCAAAATAGGGCATTGTCCAAGTTGCTTCACCACATTCCAGGGCAGAGCATCTTGCTGCANCTTCTCGAGTTGCTACTGTTGCCACTAGAAAAGAACATGAAGGGGAGCCTCCATCCACACTGTCAGCTCTCCCGAAGAGAGCAACAGGGAAAGGCAAGAGCCAAGAGGAAAACAAAACAAACTTAAGCAGAACCTCTGCCTTGAGTAAAAGCCATGAGGCGAGAGAGAGGTCTCCCTACATGCTCTGACTTAAAAAAGACCAGGGCACTTGTCAAGATGCCTCTTGTCACAGGTGAGAGTGGGAGCTTCAGACAAAGTTTATTAGAGAAGCCCTGCTGTTGAGCCATGAGGTGCAGAAAGGACCCTCTTGCTTTCTAAACTCCTTCTCAGAGAGGAGTCTGTGTGCGGTTGAATCCAGTCTTAGCCATAGACTAACAATGGTTTAAGAACTTTGTCCCACAGGATTAAAGATGTCAAATCAGATATATTTATATTAAATGAATTATTTACTATGACTAATGATTAGACAAAATATCTTAATCAGAATTATTTACAACACAGTATAAAAGCTAAAACTACTAGTATACTATAGTGCACGATAGCAAAGCAATTATATTAAAGCTAGCAAAAAGAAACAATTATTAAGTAGAGATTTATGAAACTCACCATACCAACACTCATGGACAGATCAACCTCAAGGAGTATTGTTGAGGGGTGTCCTCTACCCAAGAGAGGAATCTCCACACACTCCAAGAAGGAATATGTTAGAAAAACCTACCGTATGAAAGTGGACTGGACTTTTAGAGTATAATGTGATTGACTGCCAGTCACATCTCCAATTGCTTCACTATCAGGGGTTAATTTGTTAATTTGGGGTTGACGAGCAGACTGTTTTTTTCAAAATTCAACACCAAAACAGCGTATGACTGCCCCCTCTTGATCCACTACTGATAGCCTTGCAAAATAGGGCATTGTCCAAGTTGCTTCACCACATTCCAGGGCAGAGCATCTTGCTGCACCTCTGGATGGTATCCCTTCCCTCTAGTGAATCAACTGTACAACTCATCTTGGTGTCATCCACAAATTTGCTGAGGGTGCACTCACTCCAGCAGTTTGTCATTGATAAAGTATAAAATAATATTCATCCCAGTACCAACCCCTGAGGGACAGCACTTGCTAATGCTTTCTACTTGGACATTGAGCCATTGACTGCAACTTTTTGGATGCAGCTATCCAGGCAACTCCTTATCCATCTAACAGTCCATCTATCATATCCATATCTTTCTGAATTAGTGACTAGAAGACTGAGGGGGAGACCATAACAAAGGCCTTACACCAATATAGGTAGATGACATCAATACCTTTTCCCTTGTCCACTGATGCAGTCACTTCATCATAGAAGACCACTAGATTAGTCAGGCATGACTTGCACTTGGTGAAGCCCTGTTGGCTGTCTCTAATCACCTCCCTGCCTTACATGTGTCTTGACATGACTTTCAGGAGGATCTACTCCATGCTCTTACCAGGCACAAAGGTGAGGCTGACTGTTTGGTAGTTCCCAAGGTACTCATTTTTACCCTTTTAAAAATGGGCATAATGTTTCCCTTTTTCCAGTCACTGGGGACTTTGCCTGACAGCCATGACTTTTCAAATATGATGGAGAATGGATTAGCAACTACATCAGCCAATTTCTTCAGGACCTTGGTGTTGGAACCCAGGGCACAGGGAATATTTCCCTGCCTGTCCTGACAAGCCCTGATTCCCAGGAAAACACTGCTTTTAACCTTTGTCCATGGAGAGGGCTTCCAAGACTTTGGGATGAATTGGAATCTACGAGTGTGTAAAATAGATAATAGTATAGTTTATCACAGGGGGAAAAATTTAGTTTGGGGTTTTTAGTATGGACGTAGATAGAAGACAAAATGGAGGATTTTGGGCATTGTCTGATCTCCTTCTTCTTCATCTACTCCATTTTCTGCTGTGTTGGTGGCACAGAGTGATTGGTTGGGGAAAGCTGCAATGCACATGTTGCGTGACAGACAAATAATTAGTTATTAGTAGAAAAGTAGAAATAAAGTACATTTTAAGAGTTAATTGGACAAAACAGCTTTAAAAAGCCTTGAAACTGTACATCTTGTGACTTTTTTGCTGCCTTCTCCTTGTGCACTAAGTCTGGTGTAGACAGCGTGCAGAACTTCTGAGAAAATAAAAAAAACCCCAGCAACCTGAAGACCGAAAAAGATCCCGTTCATCTCTCAGTCCTGGCACAGAACTTTTTATTAGGGATCTCCCATGCAGGGGGCCCCAAGGGGTTTTGCACACCTTGAGATGCATGTTGTTCTGTCCCATAGATTTCTGTATGTTCAGGTTCCTCAGGTAGTCTCAGACCTTATCTTCTATAATGGGAGTGACTTCATTCCCCTGTACCTGCCTTGAGGTTCAGGGACTTGAGAGATGTGGAAAGAGAGATTACCAGTGAAAACTGCAGCAAAAAAATTTGTTGAGTACCTCAGCCTTCTCCCCATCCATTATTACTAGTTCTCCTGTCTTACATTATGATGTTTGAAGCACTACTTTTTCCAAATGCATTTGGAATGTATTTGTGTATGATAAAAATTGCTAGATTCTTTTAAATTTTAAAGTTAAACTTAATTACTATGTCAAAGTTTTTTTAAAATTTGCATCTACCACAGTAGTATTAGTAGAGCCTTCTGCATAGAGAAATTATGCGCTTTATTTTTGCTATTTTCACATTTCCTGGTCATCTATATAGTGTCTGCCTAGACCTTCCTCCTTCTTGTTTCTGGCTCATAAATAGCATTAGAAAATGTAGAAAGAGAAGTAAATACTTTGTTCTCATTACTATTTCGGTAGGTAATGGCTACAACTGCCACTGGTGTGTTAAATTCCTGGAAGCAAGGCATATCCTATGTTTGGGATAAGGTCACTCATAAGTCCATTAGTCTTCTGGAGATCACCTGGAGCTCACTTAATCCCAGAGATGCAGGATCAGAGTTACGACCTGCCCCAGAAGGTGAGGGTAACTGTCCTAGATTACAATATAAAGATATATTCTATTCCCATCTCCAAAAAACTGTTGAAACCAGGACGGCCATTGTTTTTCCTTATCTCCTGTTAATGGACCCATCAATGCCTTGCTGCATGACTCAGAGATAACTCCCTCTGGGAGCCATTTCTGTTTAATGGGCAATCAAGGACCCACCACTGACTCACAGAATGATATCAGCCCATTGTGAGATGCTCCGCCCAGGGGGGAGGAGCTAAGCATCCCCACCTGGATATAATCTGGGATTATAGACAGACTCAGCAGTTCTTTACATACTGGTTTCCAGAGAACAAAGAGCTAAGGAATCTTTTTCTATGAGATCACCACTTCAGCTGGACTGATACCACCACCCTAATTAGCAGGGTGTCAGGTTGTATTCTGACTCTATCAGTGGTTTTTCTTCTGTATTATTGCGTGTATTTTGGTTTTTTCCCTTTTCCTAATAAATTGTAAATATGACTTGGAATCTCTCACTGGTTTTGCTTTCAAACCAGAACAGTATCCCAGGTTCTTGTTAATAGATCCCTTGGGGCAGATTAGAGCAAAATGACACTGAATAATCAGTGTTTATAAATATACATATGTAGGGTTTATTTTAGAACAATTTGATGCACAGGAAAACAGGTATGTAACCATTTTGGTTGTTACTATCTATAGTAATATAGCAATATAGAAGTATAAAAATAACACATAAGGAAAAGAAAGGATGAATGTAGAAACAGTCACCACCTGTTGGATCTAGTGATGAGTCTTGATTGTTGCAATTTTGATGTCTGTTGATCAAAGTGAAGGTCACAGTCTTGTCAAAGTGATCTTGATCCATCAGAGGTGGGGGAAGTCCACAGAACTCAGCCATTTCATGAGTTCTATATGTTCAAATTCAGGTGGGAACACCCAGTACCTCCTCTGGGGCAGGGAGTTTTACACCCTAAGTCGTTACAGCTGTCTTGAGTCCATTATGACCCATTATAGCCCATCAGCAGAGGTGAATACCTTCAGGCTACATGTGAATGTCCCTGATACTTCCCCAGCAGGGGAATTATCACAGCTGAGTTCACTTGAGTAAAGACAAAGAGACAGTACCTGCCTCACAGGGTTTCCCTCTTTCCTTATCTCCTTCAACACTCAGCTGCAGACTGAGGTGGCAAGTGTGCACACCCCCTGCACCTGGGTGGTTACTTTGCACATTGGCAGCTTGCCCCCTGATTGTTTGGGCCATCAAGCATTCCAGTCTCTCTTCCAGTATCACTTGTGGATACATTCTTCTCCCCAGACCTGGGATGACTGGGCACTAGTACCCCCTTTATCCCATCTCAAGTTCCCATCACAGTCCAATCTCCAGTTAGTAGGCATATTTGGGGAGAGGTGGGCTTCGATGGTCAAAGATGAACAGTTGTTTCTTTGCAGTTTGCTACAGTGGGCAAAAGTCCTTCAATGATTTTAGCAATGTTTAAGTCATTAATCATTTCAGTCTTTGACACTGCCCCGTGGCTTAAAGAATCAATAATTTATCTTCTGCTGCTCACTCCAAGTCTTCTTCTCGGGTGGTGGTTTTCATATAGTGGACAGGAGAAAAGACAGAAGAAAAAGAAAGAAGAGAGAGGGTACAAATCATTGTCCAATAGAATCTGATTACCAAAATGAAAAGTAAAACAGTAAGCATCAAGTGGATAATCACAGGGTGTGATTGATGGGATACAACAGAATCTGAATAGCTAAAATCACATCCCTCAATATTAGCAAAGTAACAAATACAAAAATCAGGATATAATATTGACACAAAAAATTATGGCTTTACTGTTGGTGGGGTCATAAGTGAACATGTTTGGTTACAGGTGGAGTTACATCAAAGCTAGTAAAAGGCTTTCTTTTATTCTCTTATTGTGACATTTTTCTTTGTTTTTTCCAGATTAGTTAGTTTGCCTGTTAATATATTTGAGAAATTTAGCCAAATTATCATAAATTTAAAGCCTTCCAAGACAGAACATGGAAGGTTAATACATATTTGTATGATTCCAAATATGCGTAAATTCTTGTACTAACTCCCAGGCTAAATTTGGTTGAGTTCCTTGATTCTCAATTGGTTGAGATAGAATTATACATACATAAAAAATTTTCCCACATCATTTTATTTAGTAAAAAGACAAAATAAACTTGGCAAAAATCAATAATGCATAAAATTATTTGATTAAATTTGGTGTCCCAACAAGTCACTTATGATAAAACCAGAAATTATAAGTATTAATAAACTGATAATACAAGCAATTATGGGGGCAATTAAAAGTTTCATTGGTCCCATGCAGCTTCATCTCACCTGTTGGCCAGTTCCTGTAAAAAGAAAAGAGAAACTTTGGCCCACTTCTGACTGATTATTAAAAAGAAGGAAAAAACCCTTGAGTGTTGCTTCAATGGTCCTTTCCATGACTACAAGCAGCTACCAATGCATTACAGTTGACCGGGGTTTTTAGAGTTGCACCTGTTCCACAAGAGGGTAGGTTCACTAATACAGGTTGGCCTGGATAATGGAGTGGGTTTGCAGGAATTTTATCTTCCCTTTTGTCTGGTAGAATAGTGGGATATTCCGGGCAGAATGCTGTAATTCAGGGGCAACCACTGATTCCCCACCAACTATTAATTTTGGTTACTGCATCAGAGACTCAGGACGCCCATCCAGAGTTATGAGGCTTTATGGTTCGCTTTAGGAGCCCATTGGTGCGTTCCACAATACCGTTTGCTTGTGGATAACACAGTGTGAATTCCTTCCTCCTGAGCCCACTCCTGTACCACTTCAGCAGCAAAAGGGCTTTGATTGTCTGATTGGATAGACTTCAGTTTGGGCAGGTGCCACAATCCGCTAGTACAAGCGGGGGTCGTGATAGTTCATTAACTGATCTCAGAGTGCAAAAAACAACACAGAGAGGAGAGGATTTCAGTATTAATCAAAACAAATGCACCTTTTATTGAGTGCCCACAGCAAATGCGATAGAAGGATTAGAAAAGAGATAGAGAGGGAGAGAAAGAAGGGAAGGGAATATAGCTACCAAATGGAGAGACGAAGTCCTCATGGTCTGGCCAATAGATTCGTCGTTGTCCGTAGGGAGATCTCGAAGTCTTGTTTAACTCAGGGGTCTATTATATTCCTTCATTGAGGGGGGAACAGGTAAAAGACAATGAAGAATAAGTCTATTGAAACTGCCGAAGGGAAACAGGTACAGATGGTCCATGTACTCAGCAGTGAGCGAAAGCAATTGTTTTCTTGGTCCAGGGAACACACCTGCAGACAACACTTGACAAACATCTCGCTTCAGTCTGGCTAGCCCCCCCTGTGTTGGAGTTATGGGGATTTCAGTCTCAGTCCTCGGGAGGAGACTTCAATCTCCATCCGTCATGGTATTTGGGAGGCAGATGAGGGATTTTCTGTGGGGGACCACCAAAGTTACCCCAAAAAGTTAATTTGGCCAAGAGGGGGGGAAATTCATGGGCCATTGCGATGAGCGTGTAAGCATATAGAGCAAGCTGCCCCTTGCCAGGCCTTGCTGGAAGCAGTGTACCATGGCGGCATTGCAAACACAGCTGCAAACAATCACTTGGTGTGCATCCACCTCAACCAGGCCAGAACTCCAGTGCAAAGTCTTTTTGAGGTTTTTAGGGTCTTGAGGGTCCTTGCGGTGATCGTGAGGCAAAATGAGGGAAACTTCAGATCGTCTCTTACAGCAGGCAACTGAACCATAACTAGGGTTTTTACAGTATTTTTTCCCATAGCTCATTGCACAGCTTCAGCCAGAGTTGCTCCTGATATTACCTCAACCCCAACCAGTACATATTGTTTTCCACCAGAAATTTGGTAGGGACCGATGTAGTCTATCTGCCAGATATTGTACACTCATTTGTTATCTCTCAGTTGCAGAGGTGGATCCTTCAGTGGATCATGATCTCAGCTGAGTGTGGCACAGGGTACAAGCAGAGGTCACTGTGTTGGATAGTTCCCTGGTCACTGGCCACCCTCTACTGACTGTTCTTTAAATAGATCTCAGTTTCCTGAGTAGCCTCTTTTTACATGTAACCATTCCAACAGATGCTCCCACTTTTCCTCTTCTCCCCTATTATGAACAAGTGTTTAATATCACTTAAAAAATCACCAGCAGGGGTATCAGCAAAACCCAGATTTAACATTAAGCAACAGCACGGCAAAGTTCGTTGGCAAGATTCACTCTACTGTGGTGGTGGCTCTCTGGTCACAGAGAGAAACAGATAACTTTTCCAGGCATCATCCTGGGGAAGTGTGAGAAAGCTCAGAGAAAGAATCAAAACAATCCTTAATCTCTGCAGCTATGATCATGTTAACATGTGCTATGTGATGTTTACAGTAAGATGTTTGCAAGAAGGTGTTGTTCCTAATTAACCAATGGTGTGAGAGGTGTTGCTGAGGACCAATCAGGTCCTAGGTGAATGATCCTGTCTATAAAAGGTGTGTGGTTTCTAATAAAGCTTGCTTTTATGCCTTCTGAGAATTGGAGTCAAAATGTTGCCTTCATCTTTGCTGTCCCTAGCTCACGGTGACACTCTACTACTTACTAGACAGTTAAGACACACCGAGGAAAAACAAGCAACAACAAAACAAACAGAATCCAGACAATCAAAACAGAAATGAACTGAGAACTATCTGGGGTATTTGTGTGTTTGTGTGTATGTATGTGTGTTTAGGTGCGTGTGACAAAAGGATAGTGAAGGTGTGCCGGTTTGGAAGTAAACCAGTAGGAGAAATGACCCCCACACAAATACCAAGGTAGAGAGATTTCAGGTCAGAATCACAACTTAATAGAAAGATTACAATAAATGCAGTGATACAGAAAACTGTCTTAAAGCCACTAAGTCAGAGTACAATCTGGCACCCTGTTGGTCAGGATGGTGGTTGCAGTCTAATTAAGCAGTGGTTGCAGTCCTGCTGAAGTGTTGGTTGCAGTCTTGTCAAAAGCGGTGGTTCTATGGAAAGTCTGGTCCTCCTCTGGGTTTGTTGAGCAATGATGGTGGTGTCTCATGTCCCCCATTATATAGTCGGGTCCAGGCAGGAATGTTCAGTACCTCCCCCAGGGTGGGGAGTTTCACAACAGAATGATGTAATCCTATGAGTCATAGGATATTTTTGGGAGTTCATGATGGCCTAGGTAATTACAATTGCCTATTATGCTGGTGCCCTTGGGCCATTATTGCCCATTAGCAGAGATCACCCTCTCATGATGGGTCAGTATCTGTGTTGGTACTTCCCTGGAGGGAGTTATCATGGCTGAGTCATTTGTGAAGATAAAGAAACACTACCCCACCTCACAGGGTTTGCCTCTTCTCATATAACATCCAGCTTGTAGCCTGAGGGGTCTGGTGTGCACTGGGCAGCTACTGTGAATGACCCATCATTAACAGTTCATCAGAAATTATGTAGATGGGAGTAGAATATCCCATTTGGTTACACCCATATTGGCACTCTTTCTCCTGTAACCATGACAGAGGGCAAGGATAAAAAGGAATATGGCCTAAAAACTTATCAGCACTCAAACTTAACAGTATTTTCACTTATACATTAAACCTACCAATTTAACAAAGGAATAACACTTAACTTATACCTAACTTAACTTTGAACTTAACCTTAATTTAACAGAGGAATAGCACTTAACAGCATTTAACCTAACTTATATTTTCAAAGTTAAACTTAGTAAAAAAACAACACTTAGTAGCATTTCACTTAGTTTATAACTTATTATTTAACCTTACTTCCAGGCCTAACTTACTTAGATATCTAAGGTACTTAAACATCTAAGAAAGCAGCATTTCTCCCAGATTTGCTATAGCATATGCATACATTTATGCACACAAAGAGTCAGTGCAAGCAAGGTACCTGTGAAAAATTCCCCTCAAAGGTAAGTGAAATACTTATTTTCTATGCCTTTGCATCTCTTCAACAAGCAAAGGGTTGAGCCTCGAGGAGTGGGGATATCTACCCAGGATTCGTCATTGTTCAGCAATCCTCCGAGTAGAGCAAACTTGAGAGCTCACTGGCTCTGAGAGGCATCCCACTCAGAGGGAGGTTCCTGTCACAGCCTGCTGTGGTCCAGGAGAGCTCCAAGGGTCTCATTTTGGAATGTTGTTTATAGGGTGGCAAGAGAGTGGACTTTAGTCATAACAATGTTTCATCGTGACAGGCATTTTATGCCATTCAGGGAAGAAAATTAGTCAAGGCTGTTCATAAAGAAAAGAGGAACTCATTAAACAGCACCAGTTTCTGGGAGCAGACAGTGTTTCTGATAAGCTCAAGAGCTGAGCCCAGGTGCTGCTCATCAAGGCCAAGCGCTAATGAGCATTTCTTCGGTCACAGTGTGGCCTGAAAAAAGGAGGGTGGGGGATACCACCACATCTGCCTATTTTTATTTTAGCTAATCATGTCAATGAATCTACTTGATTATTCAACAGATATGCGGGATTATTCTCTATCTGGAGGGCAGCAACCCACCCTACAAGGAATATTTTTTGTTTGGCAATATTTAGGATCTCTTCCCATATTTTACATTGGTGCACTGATATTCAATTTACTTCCTATTGATTCTGTTCCCAAAAGGGGAACCACTCTGTACATCCTTTGAATACTGCATAAGAATCTGTAAATGTATGTGTCTTCCTCAATGTCTGATTCCCTGGTAAATACACTCCATACTGCTATTAATTCCCCCACCTGGGCACTCCCTTCTCCTTCTGTCACCACCCTGTTACCCAAATCAACATGTAGAGCCTATGTTCGATATTTCCACACATTTCGGTCTCTCACAATCAGTTTCTTTGGGACAGGTTATATTGAATTCCTAGTTGCTACCTTTGGTAAGCATTTGATCACTCAGCTGCTATCATTGAAAACAGTAAAACTGAAGATATCTTTTTTTTCTGGTATTTTTGGGAAAAGCCTGTCTTCTACAGTGATCTCTGCAGCCCAATGTGGATTTTTTTTTTATTGCTGTTCATCTCAGTCTAGTAATGCTGGTAAATGTAGTCAATCTAATCAATTTAATTCATCCCAGAAATGGGTTTGTGTATTTTGGTGTGGTGCTTGATCTAGCTTTCACTTTTGTTTATCCTCCCAGCTTTGTATGCTGTCTTGGTTTGAAAAGACAGGTGTCCGTTAAGAAAGGCAGGAGCCTCTCTTGAAATGGAAAATGCAAACCCTCTGAATTATTATAATTTTGAAATTAAGGGGGCTCTCAGGCAAAGATATGGGAGTAGGAATAACAGTTCTTTATTAGCAAAAAATAAAAAAAATAAAAGAAAATACAAAAATAAAAATGCAGTAATAAAAGACAACACTGACAGAGTCAGAATGTGACCTGACATCCTGTGGATCAGGGTGTCGGTACCAGTTCGATTAAATGGTGGCTACAGTCTTCCTGGAGTGAGAGATGTGGTTCTGTTGAAGCAGTGATCCTGTAGAAGGATGTAGTTTTCCTCTGAAGGTCCAGTGGTGATGTAGATGGGCTTGGTTTTTCTCTGTGAATCTAGTGGAAAAGAAAGCTGCTCCTCTGGGAATCCAGTGGGAAAAGGCTGCCTGTGGTGTTCTTAAACTCAGATTATATCTAGGTAGGAATGCTTGGCTCCTCCCTCTCAGCAGAGCATCTCACAATGGGATGATGTAATTTTATCAGTCATGCAGTGACAATAGCCCATTCACAGAAGATATTTCCTGGAGGGAGGATTGGTTGTGGAAGAGATAAAGAAAACTGTCCCACCTGGGGCCCAGTTAACAGAAGATAACTGCCCCACGTCTAACAGATGGCAATAGAGTACACACCCCTAGCCACATCTTGCATTTCCAACCTAAGACATATGCTTTTTTCATATATTTTTTTCTGCAGCTGTTCTCTGTCTTGTCATTGGTCATATATGCTAGCTACATATACTGGCCAAAGTAGCAAAAAAGTACATGAGACTATTTTTTTTCTAGTTTGTATTGCATCTCTCTGGAATGGAGTTAACTTCAGTGTGAAAGGCCTCTCTGGGGCCCCCCTGAGTGGGCAAACCCCTAGTAAAAGGTCTGTGCTAGAACTGAGAGACAAATGGGATCTTTTTCAGTCTCCAGGNACAGAGGTCAAAGGCACAGCTCTCAGGAGAATCAGAGCTTGTCAGAACACACAGAGAAACATTCCCTGTGCCCTGAGTTCCAACACTTCAGCATAGCAGCCTATATAGTGCTGTGCTTTGCATTTGTAGCTAGAAAGTATGTTCATAACACACCAGTGTTTCGGCTACTGATGAGCAGTGCTGGCACAGCATCAGTGCTGTCTCTCCAACCTCCCTCCCCCCACTCAGGTCAGTAGGCTCAGGGTGGGCAAGAGTTTGGGAGGGGACATAGCCAAGACCATAACTGACTCAAACTGGCTAAAGGGATATTTCATACCATATGATGTCATGCTCAGTAATAAAAGATAAGAGAAAGAAGGGGGAGAGTGAATTAGTTATTGACACTTGTCTTCCAATGCAACTGCTGCATGTACCAAGGCCCTGCTTCCCACAGACTCCAAAGGCTGGGTTTGCAGAAATTCTACCTTTACTACAAATTCTTCTCCTTTTTATACACTGTTCCGATCCAGCTGGACCGGATTGGTCAACTAATCAATACATTTCACCTGGTTGGCTGGCCAGCTCAATACTCTTCTTGTAAACAACCTTAGGGAGAACAAAAAAACAGAAAATAGGAAAAATAGCACCTGCAGGTTGTGTGTAATAACAAGGTATCATTGTTTGGGCAGCGGGGGGTGGTGGGTTGGCCGAAGGCGCTGAAGTGGAAAGGCCGGTCACAGCTGCTGTCATCTGCGCAGGTGCCATGGAGAAGGAGGGGGAAGGCAGTGGGGGGTTTGATGTCAGCTAGAGAAAATCCTCGCCGCGAGGCGCTGACGATGGGTGTTACTGTTTCAGCTGTGCGGGCTCTGTGGCTGACGACAAGGGGGCCGATAAAGTGATCACCTCCGGCGGCTGGAGCAGGGCCAGCCGCTGCGGCAGCTCGCGCATCACTCTCCGCAGGACGGGGGGGGACCGGCCCTTCAGCCGCCGCGGCAACAGTTCCAGCGCCACCAGCAACAAGGAAGGGGCCGAACATAGTGCAAATGGGGAGGGGCCGTTCCTTGGGTGCCGCTCAGACACAGGCAGCGCTCTCGGCGGAGTTGGTCTCTCAGAGTCGTAGGGACCAGGATAAGAGGTCCCCAAGCCCCTCTGCTGGCCCGCGCAGAGCTGGGAAGAGCTGGGCAGCTGCTCAGTCTGGCAATCCTCCCCCCGGGGTTTCGGCACCCCCAGGGGCAATATCTTCGCCCTCAGAAAATCCCGTTTTCTACTCGTTGCTCCCCTGGTCGTGGGCTCGGAAGACATGGGACAGGAGCCCCCACACAACCAGGAGTCGCAGCACGGCGGAGTCCCCTCGAAGATTCCATCCACCAGCCGGTGGCCCAAAGCCTCCCACACATGCACGCTAAAAGCAAAGTCCACATTCACCAGAAAGTCGTGAGACTTGGCCCAGGTTAACAGAGAGCAAAGTGATTTATCTGACACAGAGATCCTCCATAAGGAGATCAGGTTCCTCCATGCAGACAAAATTGCGTGTTCCGCCTTAGAAACTCGGCTCCCCATCACGAAAGCACCGGCACCCAACCCCCAGCAAAGGCACGGACTGTTCGCTGCCCTGGGGGGTCCTTTTGAGGGGGACGCTGGGAAAGGGCGTTACCTCTCCGGAGGAACAGTGGATGCCCAGACGTGGGCAGATCATGCGGGTGCCACATGGCCCCAGCGGGGGTCTGGAGCACCTCGGGGTGTCCCGTGATCCATGGGGTGGGGAGGGTGCCGATTGAGGCAAAGCAGAGCACGGTCAGCAGCCTCAGTTCCAAAAGTTGTGGTCACCAAATGTCACTGTTATCGTAACAAATGACACAGACTCCAAAGGCTGGGTTTGCAGAAATTCTACCTTTACTACATATTCTTCTCCTTTTTATACACTGTTCTGATCCAGCTGGACTGGATTGGTCAACTAATCAATACATTTCACCTGGTTGGCTGGCCAGCTCAGTACCCTTCTTGTAAACAATCTTAG
>VWZV01015814.1:0-18058 GCA_013397155.1 Irena cyanogastra | reverse complement strand
TATATATATATATGCACATATGTTCCATTATTGTTTTGTTGGCAGTTGGAGAATTGATCTAAGATTGTCTAAAATTCTGTTTTAAAACATTTAATCTATATGAAGGCTGTCCACATGGCCATTTTGGTACTGGTAAGTAACCCATTGTTTTTTAAGCACTTGGAATGTCTTCAGTCTGACAGGCTCAATATAAAACCAAATTCAATTCAATTTAATTTTTAATATATCTGTATAAATCCCTGTGAGGTCCTATTATAATTCTTTCCTCCAGCATAAATTCTTCCCCCTTCTTAATAAGTGTTGCAACAGCGTTACAAAATCACAGATTCTAAATACTGTCTCATGGTATAATTTTAAAGTCTATTGGGTGACTGACTGTTCCTCTCTCCCAACTGCAACACTGACATTATAAATGTTGACATTTCAGTGATAGCTGAATCTGCACAGATCAAGACACAAATATGGGGCATTTCCAGTTAGCTTTCTAAATCCCAATGAAAGAGATTTTCTGTACCTGGAGGCACAGTTGTGGATTAGTAGTTCATGGAACACTGTAAAAGGGGAATTTCACATAGAAGAGGACTGCTGAAAACAGGTCATTCACCTTTTCCAGGGTTTTACCAATTTCCATGACTCTAATATGCTTGCTAATTATCAAATAAATGTGTTTTTAAGTGCAAGCTTTCTTCAATGGTGTTTTTATGCTAGATAAGTAACATTTTATCTGCTACAGAGCCTTTACTACACTGCAGTGAGAACTCAAATAAGTGTTGGCACCTTCATTCTGAGGATGTTGTTAATCTATCTTTGTACCTAAATACAAACATTCACTTGAGAAGCTTAGTGCTTTAAGGTCTTTAAAATGAAAAGTGTCAATCATTATGACATACCATTAGAAGTATTTTGCTTTTATTTATAGCATACTTTGAAACAAATCATCTGCAGGTGTAAATATGTCAGTGCAGTCAATGGAGCTGTACAGATTTACAGTCCCTGATGATCTGTCCCTGTGATTTGAAATCACTTCTAGGGAAGAATAACTAGAGTGTCTGGGTTAAAAAGTGGAGGAATTCTGTAATAGTGACAACTGGCTGATACTTGTCAAATTCATATGGACTCTGCTAAAGTGTGAGAACAGCAGTATATAATAAATTACTCTTGAAAAAATCAGAAAAAAACCAACTTGACTGTATATAAGATGCAAGAGGGAAGAATATTATTCTCCATTTTTTAAAAAAAAATATTCTAGTTGGAATAATGTTACAAAGGAGCTGTTAAAAGACTATAGCAGAGATCTATATCTTTTCTCATACATTGGAAGCACTGAGTACGTCAGGAGTGTTCACAGCAATTTTGTAAGAAGTCAGATTATTCTGCTAAGAAATAGACTGCTGAACTATTTTCCAAATCTCTTTCCAATATTGAGTCTTCCAAGAAACAGTTCATACTTGTTTTACTCTCTTTCATCACTGACAAGAAAAATCTCTCTTTAGAGTTATGTCACAAACAAAGGAATAATTTCTTGATTTTATCTGCAACATACAAATTCATAAGGTATATTGGCTGGAGTAGAAAACTAACACAAGGTAATTTTCATGAGATTCAAAAAGTTCTAATCAGTCCCTGAACTAGAGAAGATTTCTTTGTGTAAGAGAGAAGATTTATGTGTAAGTTTTAAATATTTTTTAAGGCGGTATTCAATAATTTAGTCTCTTCCACTTCATAAAAGATTAAGCAATGAAGTCGTTGTACTGTCTTACTAGAACTACAATGGCATTGTAAGTGTCAAAAGAAATGTTTTTATAGATGCAAAATATTACCTATAAAGCACGTCAGACCCTATATCATTCACACACGGTAAGTTGGAGAAAAATAGCTGCATCCACATTGTTGCATTCCTTATTCCAGTTAGCTAGTTACCTCACTTATTCCAGCAGAGGGTTTATCCTTCAGTGTTAAGGAGTAGAATTTCCTGAGGAGTTGCTTCAGTAAACAGGTTAAGCATTCAAAGCAGAAATGGCAAAACTGATGTAATTTTTCAGAATCTAGACTAGAGTATTTGAGATGAAATTGCTAATAATCAGCACTATGGATTGTAGTACATAATCAATATTTATGTCTTATGCTACTAGTGAAAAAGATGATGCAATTAGATAAGAAATGGGAAGACAGGAGCAAGAAGGTATAGATGGAATGTGAAATTGTTAGAGGAAAACAAACATTTAAGAAGGCATTTTTTTCTGTGAGGATGATCATGATGGTAACTCATAGCTAATCTGTCATTATTTTAATTTTTTATTTCTATTACTAACAGGATAAATGCACCAAAAATTTATATCATAACATCAGTTTTATGCCATGAATCTCATTTATCCATCTTAAATTAGTCTTTTATCTCTGACTGAATAACAAAATACAATTTCTCTCAGTGAGCAGGGCAGTAAGAAGCAGAGACAGATGGAAGAAGCAGAGATCCTCACTTACAAGACACTGCAAAGAGTAACAATACGCACAAAAGGAGTTGCAGAGGGATGCAGCTGAAGTGAAGAGATATTTTCATTTGTTTCGATTTAAGACACTATATTTGTGTTGCTATTTGATCTACGGTCCTTTTACTGTGGCGCCAGTCACTAGCCTGTCTATGGATTAAGTACAAGGTGTGTCTCAGATAAGCATATGAAAGTTGTCAGTGTTTAGATTAATGAGGTACGTTACAGACACTTTGGAGACAGAGCATGGTGGTTGTATTTACACCAAATGGCAAGGAAAACATTAGACACGTTTTTTATCCCAGCACACAAAGTGCAGTACACTAGTGTGTGCATCCACTCAACCCACCTGCAATGTACTGGAGATCAACAGAAATCATAAACCAGCAGTGATGGTATAATCAGTGCCCTGGGTGTTGTCTGTCAGCAGCTTCGTGTCAGTACGTGTGAATTACTTGGCTTATGCCCTGCATGGCCTCTTGCAAAAGGTGATTCCTGGAAGACATTTTTGGGGAAAGAAATGTTAGAAATATAATTTGATTTCAGATCCCAAAGGTAGTCACAGTTCACTGTAGATGGCTTTCTCCTCTGGAGATGTACCCTGTAACAAATTGCTATTGCTTTTAGTATTTGGTGTCCAGATTCACATGTTGTTTCATGTTCATCTATTGTACAACATAAAAGAAACATTAAAAACCGTGCTACAAATACTATATCAAAATAAAATGTTCACAGCTAAACTAATTCTAACCTTTTTTTTTCAAACAGAAAATTCTGTCTTTAAAATAGGGAATCCTAAATTTCTCTTCTATCTCTCCAAAAAACCAGAAATCACTTGGAATTAATGAAGGTAGAGGGTGGTGTTTATTTGTGATTTTTTTTTTTTTTTTTGCCTTGACATCATGCAAACAAAGTCCAGGCTGGTGTATGTCCTCCTAAACCTTCTCTTTACAAATAAGCCAGACTGGTTGAATAACATATAAAATAACCAGTCACCATACAATGATATTTCAATCCTTAAGATTTGTAACTCGCTGGAAAAAAGACACAAGTTCTGAGCATGTCCAGAGAAGGGCAGCAGAGCTGGGGAAGGGTCTGGGGCACAAATCTGATGAGGAGCAGCTGAGGCAGCTGTGGGGGCTCAGCCTGGAGAAAAGGAGGCTCAGGGTTGACCTTATTGCCCTCTACAGATCCCTGAGAGGAGGCTGGAGTGAGGCAGGGATCAGTCTGTTCTTCCAACTAACAAATGGCAGGAAAAAAGCAAGAGGCTTCGAGTTGTACCAGGGGAAGTTTACAGCATGTGTTGGGCAATATTTTTTAACAGAAAGGTGGTCAAGACGAGAAACAGGCTGTGAAATGGCAGAGTTACTGTCGCTTGAGGTCCTTAAGAGATGTGTGGATGTGGTGCTCAGGGACACGGTCTAATGGAAGAATTTGCAGTGTCAGATTTATGGTTGGATTCAATGGTTTTAAGGTCCTTTTGAACATAAATGATTTTATGATTCTATGATCTGATGATTTTAGCTTAATATCTAAAAACAGGAAGATATTGAGCTACTGAGACAGTTTGGGATAAATTAACAGCAAATGTAAACTTCGTAGAGCCTCCATATTTATACTTAACATTTTGACTTCAAGGAAGTTAAGAGATTAATATTTCTGTCTTACATGCATCAGAAGGGGATTGTCTTTCTGACTGGGGATCAAATGGCTTGTTTCACTGCACATCCGTTTATTTTTCCTCATCATAAATATTGACTTTGTCTTTCCCTTGTTCCACATTAATGTATTCCATCTATAAATAATGATATGCATCTCAACAGAAGTCAACATCTACTTATTACAATAGCTTTCCTTGTACCGTAATAATCAGAAAGACTTTTTATTCAGGATGAAAACAACTTGATTATGGCTCTTCATAGGGCAATAAAAGGTTCTTTTTATTTCCTATTCTACTTTACAATGAATGCTGGTGGGAGCTTTTCTGGTATAAGGAATGTAATAAAAAGGGACAAATCCTTTTCACAGTCCTTTGTTCAAAACTTATCAGGGCTGCTTTGGGCTACCATATAAGTATTCACTGTATAAAGATGAAGTCAGTGGAAAAGAAGAGGAAAAGATTGGTCTCAGTTCTTTTCAACATATAATAGCAGAGAATTTATTCATTTATAGAACTCAGTATCTAGTTTTCATCACTTCATTCATGTTATATATATGGAGGTAGGAACAAAGCCACTCTAAATAAACAAAATTTGGTTGTATAATTCAGTGATCATGTGTAAAGTGCATGAGGAGGAAGCAATAGCCTGAGGAAAGCTCAGATTGATATTTCAGGTTTCTATTAAGTAACAATAGATGCAGTCTGGTTACACTATTTTTAGACTGTAATCTGAGCTTTGAGCTATACGTGCTACCAACCACTGGAAAATAAACTGTAATGAAAGCTGTCACCTCACAGAAGAGAGGTGGAATGGCATAAAAAAGACACAAGCAGTAGCTGGCGCAATTAAATAATTTTATTTGCAGCAGCATATAATCTAAGAGAATGGATCTCCTGCAAAATACACATAGTAATGCTACTGATGTGGAAAACCAAATACTGTACACCATATCATGACAGAAGAGCCTAATGAAACAGATATAATAAGTAGGTTAAAGAATTTATTTTTGCACTGAATCAGATGGACATGGAAAAAAGATAAACTTAATATAGTAATTATCTTTCCTTAAATGATATTCAAGAGATGTACCTACGTTTTATCTTCTTTTACTTTTTCAGTATTCAGAAATGAATACTTTGGTTAAGTATTTTATCATATCCAGCTGATTACTTTCTGTAGCACTTAGAAGACTTCTGTCCCTCCATATTAGACAGTCTTTTTAAGAAGATAACTCCAGATCAGATTTTTAGGACACAGTAATTTCTGTCTCTAGTTTGACAGGGCTGTTTCATTTCAAACCTAATGATGTTGTTTGGGGATACATACAGTGTAATTGCAATAGGGCTTTAGTCCTTGTGGATATTTTGTTCAAATAATCTTCCAATTGCAACAGGCAGCAATACAGGCTCTGTGGAAAACTTTATGCTGTATTTCAATTGCTGGGAAGTTTGTGTATGCCACTGTCATTTTGATATCTAAAAGAAAACCAAACGAAAACCCAAAAGAAGAAAGCTCAACAACAACAACAAAATCCCTCAATGACAATAATTTTTAATTTAACAGAGGAAAAGGGACACAAAGAGAACCACTCTTATTCATACAAATGGTTGGTTTAACACACATTGAACAAATGGATGCATAAATTGGCTATGATAAATGCTTGTGCTATATGTGGTTATTTATTATGTGTTCCATTACATAAATTGGTTGCAGAATTATAACAAATGCTCTTTATTAATCTTTCCTTCCCTGTGGCTGGAGAATGACTTCAGGCAATTATCTTCAGTGTGGAACTCAATTCCATTATTGTTGACAGGCAGAAGAGGCCAGGCAGCTTCCTAATCCTGCACAGACAACTCAAATCCTCCTGCTTCTGTTTTTTGTCATCCTGCATCTCATCTTGCCTTTCTGCATTGGCATGGTGTATCACAGCATTTCTCTCTAGTACTACTGTCTCTAGTTCAGAAACTTTTGAGAATGCAGATTCGAGAGAAAACAATCAGAAATGTAAAAACTTGATAGTACTTATTTTTACTATGTATAAATTATAACACAAAAGAAATTTGGCTTTGTGTCAGCAGTTTCACCACATCTTGAGTGTGAATTTTCAGTTGTATTTTGATCCCTATTTCACTCTAAATTTCCCTGTGAAAATCCTTTACTAGAAGAAATCTGGACTGAAGGAGCAGGGTACAGTGTGCTTGAATGATAAACCTCTCAAAACTTCCATTCATATTTGCATTGGTTAGATAAGAACTAAGGGAAGACCAAAATGCTATTCTAAATTATTAAAATCTGTAAATTATGTGGTTGAAGATTTAATAGCCCTGCTTCACAGGCCCTGAACCTGTGCAAAGTTCACTGAATGCAATTCCACTGAAATGAATGAAAGAATTCCTGATCCATGCTTTGTGAGAAGAAGATATCATTCTGCAGCTTTAGCTTGGTCTAGAAGGGTGAGACTGTCACCAACGCGCAATGTCCAGCTCTCAATCCAAAAGCACAATGCCAGTGAGAGTCCTGGAGAGCTCCTCCCCTTTTCCTCTGGAGAGTTTATTAGAACAAGTTCCATGGCCACTGTTGTCAGGCCAAAAGAAGGACTGCTTACCTGCTTTTTTCTCTATAATAATATTTTGCTATTTTTTCAAGGTAAATTACTATGAGAGCAAATTAATTTTGCAATTGCAAGTGGGAAGAAGAAGAAACGGCTAAGGAAGACCTGTTTCCCAAGAAAAATGTAGCTGAAAACTGATACACCGGTTTTTAAAATGCTCTTTCTAACACTGCTACTGTTTCTTTTGAGCTGTATAGCTCTGCAAGTGCAAGCCTTGTACACCTCTGCATTAACCTCGGTGCTGCCCGTTGCAAAGGGGTTCTGCTACTCCCCGCCTCCAGGTGACAGCCTAAAAGACACAGCAAAAGGACTCTCCAAGGCATTGCTCACACCTGTGCTGAAAACACAGCTAAGGGCTCCATGCTAAAAGCTCCAGCAGCTGGACATTGAGGCTCCATGCAGGGGAATACCTCTCACCATAACCAGCCATGTTACCTCCCCAATGAAAACAGCAGGACAAGTTTCAGTGCAGTAAGGATGCAAGAGCAGCAGTGCTTGGTACTTTTACCAAGATGACAACCAGCTTGTTTGATGGAACTTTAAAATAAAATGACCTTTGATAAAGAAATAATGCAGGAAAAGCAATTAAGTCGAGACATTGTCTTAGAGCTGAGTAAAATTTCATTCAGGGGATACAAAATCCCAATGTATGATTATAAAATTCAACAGATGCCTAATACATTCTTTTGCTTATATGTGTTTTTGTTTATGTTAGAGTGTTTTACTTTATGGTACTGTTTTATACCTGATCTTGCATAAGTTGTCTATGCTCAGTGGTAGATGATTTTTGAGGTCCCTTTCTACCTAAACCATTCTATGTTTCTGTGATTTATCTTATAGAAAGATAAGAAAAGGGGAAAATTTAGACACCTGATGTTTTAATAGACAGCTTTGTGTATGCCCCTCTGACTCATTTTCTAACCTTTTTCTCATAGGTGTAATTGAAAATTCAAAATTAAACATATCCAGCAGTATATTCTTTTGAAATTAACTGGGTTGTGTTCAGAAGGGTACTGGCACTTGGCTCTTTGGCCTCTTGGCTTAAAGAAGACTAGAAGCCCTCAAATACACTGGTTAACACTTGGTAGTGCCACTGCTTTCTCACACTTGCAGTGTGACAGTGCAGGAATTTCAGTGGCAAAGTAACCATGAATATCTCCAAATATTCTACAATATCAACATATCTGTCTATTCCATGTGTCTGCAATTAATATCCTAAAATACTGACTAAATTACCAGAATTACCTTGTTGTTGCTTGTTCAGACATACTGAATACCATTTGTATTTTATGTAGTTGTAAAAAATCAGTAAGTGCATATATGTCAGTAAATGGAGGGAACTGAGGAGATTCCAGAAGTTTTTTTCACAGATTCAAAGCAATGAGATATTTATATGAAACTTTGACCTGTGAGGTAGAAGAGTCCGAAGTAGAAATGATGCAAATATACAGGGAGTACCTCTGGAAAGAGACAGGCCCTTTCAGTATCACCAGTTCTGTGTTCCCTCAGTGCATTCTGCTTCTCCCACAATCTCATTTCAGGTACATTTTTTTTGTTACAAAAATTTCCACTAGGGTCTTCCTTTGGACCATCTGTATTCCGCAGGATAATCACCATTGCCTCTTCATTATACATGTCAGTATGGAAAAAATTAATAGTAGGAATGTTATAGAAGTGAAATGACAGGGTAAAATAAATAATTTAATGAAACCTTCTGCCATGGTTAATCCTTCAAAATTCACTACTTAAGAAAGGAATACCACTAAAAAAGTGATGCTGAACAACACTAAAGTCAGCTTTGCAGGAGAATAGCCTAAAGAACAAAAAAGGTTCATTCTAGGTAAGGTGGGTCTGAGAAACCTGCTAATTTGTACAGATAAGGAGATGGTAAAATTGGTAGCTTTACTTAAGAATTATACTTCAGTTTGTCTGTTCTTCATTCTCTTATTACAACCAACAACACTGCAAAACTCTTTATTACAGAATGTATAATTAATTTACATTAAAAATACATATAGAATTGCCTCATATGAATAAATTTCAGAGGGCACACCAAGAGATAAAATAAATTCTGCAAAAATAAATTCAAAAGTCATGTCCACAATCACATGATATGGTTACCTTAAATTTGCATCTTTGCTTAAACAGATATATTTGTCGTGTGCTTTTAAGCAGCTTATCACTGTTAGCTCACCCTTCATCAGGTATATCTGTTGTTTACCCAGCACATGTAATTTTGCCTTAATTTTATTTTGTCAGCTGATTCTTTTTTCTGAAAGGGTCCATTTTTTTGGTGAAGTCACAAGCTGGATTCAACTGGTATACACACATTTGTTTTCAACCCACATAGGCTTAAATCCACCAGTGTGTCTTGAGGCAGAGGATGGTGAGTGCCTGCATGAGAAAGCTCTTTTCTCTCAAGGTAAATCAACAAGAACTGAGATGACCCCTGTAATGGTTCACCATTAGACCATATCTTTTAAATGCAACATTTTTCAAAATACTACAGTTGATTCTCCCCTTCTAATAAAGAAAACTCCAACACTCATTCGGACATTGTGCTCCCTTTTCCCTTCGAGATGTCTTACCTCAAAAAAAAAAAAAAAAAAGAAGAAGGACACTGCACCTACTGCCTGCTCTGTGAAGAATAAAATTACTGCAGCTGAGGGCACTGCAGCCACATCTCTCTGTCCCCTCTTCGTGCAGTTAGCCCCCCTAATCTGGAGGCTGGAGGCTGAATGGCTGAATGCTGGCAGAGGTTACCCCAGCCCTCCTGAGCTGAAGAATACTACTGGAAAGAGAACATTCCCAATGGAGAATTATGTCCGTTTTATGCTCTCCATGGCACAAGAAAATACATCTGGGAAACCAGTTTGTTTCTCAGTCTCACACTGTTATTCCCAGTATTTTACAGTTTGCTTTTATAAAATGCATTTACAGACCTTGTTATGTACAAATAATGAATTTTCTGATATGCACTATTTATGCCATGAGGGAAGCAGGTACTACTTTTAGGATTACTGGTATATCTGCTCAGTTTTCTAGAAAGAGGTTTTAGTTCATAATAACGCTGCTTTGTCAATATTACCCCAGAGCCTGGACTTGCACTTTAAATGGAACACTTTATCCTGTAGTGAAATGATATTTTACTCATACCCAGGCAATTTCAGGGATATTTGGTGAGCCATACTCCATGCTTTTAGTGGGTTCACATAAAAGGATAACTCTGCTGTATAAACCTTTTCTGCGTGCTTCTCAGTGCAGCTCTATATATTATATTCCTGAAGTGCTCACAGAAAAGGGAAAACACATTTCCAGGCTTTAAAGAAACTGCATTTGTTCTTTTATAAGCAATTTTGTAGTAAGTTTTAAGGGAAATTCAGCTTTAACATCAGAGCAAAAAATTAAAATCAACTTTCGTTTGATTTTACCAGTCTTTTTATTTTCAGGATGCTATGTCCAAAATTCTAGGACTTCCAAAATTCTGTAACAGAACCCATTCACATTAGCATTGTTCTAAAAAATCTTTTGTGTCATTAGGAAAATTTTCTGGCTGGTAGATTTTGATCAGATCTTTCTACACACAAATGCTACAGGAAAGGACCCATGTAAATATATTTTTTAGTCTTAGTCTAATATATGAATAAAATCTAGTCAAGTACTGGTCAAAATCAAAAGCACATTACCTCTGAAGTTATATTCTTTTTCATCCACTGTTTTAAGCATCAGGTCTTTCCAATTTACTTGAGGTATTTCCAAGTTATCTACTGCTGTGGTGCTTAAGTACCAATATCTGATATTTCCCTTTGCTGTAAATTGATTCTTTGTTCCTAGTCAGATGTGTGAACCTTCCTACTGTGCATCTAAATATGCTGAGAAATTGTGTGAGGACTCATGACTGTCACAAGCAGCAAAAAATGTCTCAATCACTCTCAAAATGTAAGAGGTTAGGAAGCAAATTGGTGACTTTATTTTTGATCTTCAATCTCTACAGGAAGATTAGATGGGGACTTCTGCTCAGCCCTGAAAAAATCCACACTGTTCAGATGAAACAAGAAAAGGCATATTCTGCTTAGCTTTAACCTCATCATCACTCCCCCCCTCAACCCTTTTCCCCATTCTGTCTTATCCTTATAAAGGCATTTTCTATTGCATCTTAAAAAATGCTGGGTCTTGAGACAATGCTGCTTATTTGTACTCACATTTGAAGGAATTCCATGGCTCTGGTAAGTGTCATCAGTGACTCCAGTAAAAATGCATGTGTTTTTCTGTATGCATCTCCTTTTTTTTGTCAAACCCAATAAAGAGTTTTGCACTATTTTTGTGATGTCAGATGTGCTTCTGGGTATGCAAATGTCTGCATATGAATGTACATATATATCTGCATATCTCCATGTACATATATCCATGAGCTCTTCCAGGCTGGCACATTAGCAGAGCTGTGATTAAAATATTTTTCCTCACAGAAATTAAATAAAAAATTACACCACACTTATATAATTTACCCTAATTAATGTCCATCCTCTCTGAAGTAAATAAATTGATCACATTTTTATCCTCTAATTTCTCTAAATATATAATTGTTAGATTCAGTAACAGAAAAATTAAAGCATTTGGACTCAGATAGTATTTTAAACTGAAAAGAATATATACCTGGGGAAACAGAAAGACAGATTTGTGAATTCTACATGGAGGGTGTGAGCTATGCAGTCACCCTTAAGTAGATATTAATTCAAATTTTCCACCCTAAAGAAATATTACCAGCCAGATGCCACATAACTCTAAACAAGGGAATTGCTCATTTACATGGTAACATCAAAATTGAAAGAAAAAAGTAGTAATTTTCATATGCAATACTCAATATCAACTTTGATTAAAATTGATCTTCGTTTAAATTATTTAAATAAGGTAGCTGTACTTTGATCATGAGAGCTCATTTTCAGAGTGGAGGCTTCATTCCAGTCTTGATGCCCTAATTAAATATGATGGCCTGAATTTGCATTCATCTACTTACTATATTGGTCACATCTTAACCAAAAATGTATCACACCTCAAACCACCCTGAGCTCTCGTTCCTAGAGCTGGGAAGGCTCACAGGAGTTCAGAAAGAGAGTTCAACAGTTCAACTACAACTTATTTGTGCTTAAAGCCTGCAATATTTTTATGAAAAGCAGTGAGTGTGAAGGAAAAACTGTCACTCTGCAAAAAACTTAGCATTTGTTTTCACTGAAAAATAAACACAGAAACAAAATGTCCTGCAGCTAATATCTAATCAAGTCATTAAAAGAAAGAATAAAAAGCATTCATTTGTACTTGCTATAAAAAGTCTCATAATAAATATTAGATCATCAAGGTTTTATTTTTAATAACCACAACCATGAGAATTTTGCTCCTGTTGAAAAAGACCGAAAAAAGCTTTCAAAATATTTATGGGTTTTAGCTTTATGTGAAATAATCAGGACATAAAATTTTAAATACTATTCATCATATAAATTATAGCTTTAATGTATCTAAAAAATAAATACAAAAATGTAACATTATTCTGCACATATTGACCCCAGCGCATGAGAGTCCTAAGACTGAGCCATTATTTCCTTAAGTTAAAGCTGGCTGTACATTCTTCCTCCCTGAGCCCCAGAAGACTTTGGAGTGTGAGATTCCGAATTCTATTCAATATCTTCTATAGACAGCAGAGCAGTGGTAGTGGTGCCACAAGTAACAACAACATGTCATTCAGATACTCAGGAAAAACACTGAGTGAGAAACATACCTGGTTTAGAACCAAGAAATGTAGAAAGCAGAATATTATCTTCTGTAAATTGATATCCAAGATCTGCCACAGCTCCAGTTCTACTCCACTCCTGAACAAAATTGGATAATACTACACACAACGTGAAGCTTGTCAGAATTTGGATTTGCAGAAGTAGGAGCAGAGGAGAATGGAAACATCATCTTTAAGGGGTAACTCTGCAAAAGACTAATAGTATTGAGCATCCCTGGTAGGAAATTCTTTATGTTATATAACCAGTATTTCAGACCAAAATATTAATACTAATTTTACAAAACAAATTGACAAGGTGACTTCAATTTGTTGTCAGTTATTTTAGCATTTATTCATCTTCTCTCATTAACATTATATATGAAAGCTACTGATGCATCAAGACTTTAAAAATGTATTAGCAAAAAAGGAATTTTACTATGTTCTCATGAAAGCTTGATAATTTAATGCAATAGGTTCATCCAGAAGAAATTTGGCAGAGGATATTGGAATTTTCCCAGGCTTGATACCATGCAGAGATTCATGAAACCTAACAGTGAAAAAAGATAGAGTACCTAATTAGAAGTCATTATAGTAGACATATTGTGTATGAATTGTATGCCATCTCTGATGTTTGGGAGCCTGGATGTGCTCTACCGTGGCTGTATTTATAGGTTTCATTTACTTCCCTGGCATTTACCCAGTAAGAGCAGTATTTGATTTAAGAGATTTCTTACAGACAAGAACAGCTTTATCTCCAAAGTTAGATGCCAGAACCTGCCCATAAAAAGCTTTGGGTTCAGCCAGTCAGGCCGTGTATCCTTTTCAACCAATGCTACCCTCTTCTGGAGTGTGCACCCTGAGAAAACACAGATCCAAGAAAGTCTGCGTTGCAACAACTTTACACCACGGCCACACTATCCTTTTGATAGTGATATCAGGTGATATCACTCTGATATCAGGTGCTATCACCACCCAGATGAAACCAAGCCCTGTTCACATCGTAATGATTTTGAGTGTTGGAATTAATTTTTGGTTTGCACATTCAAGATGAATTTATGGTTTACATCTAAAGTAATTTACTAATGTTTTCCAATGCTATTTCATTACATTTTGTCCCTTGGTGAAAATTGGACATTAAGGATATTTTGCTTTTCTGAGCTTCATTTTCCACTTAGTATATAGAGAATGGGTGCTGATTTATAATTTTATTTTTGTAGGCTTTCCACAGAACTTCTAAAAATGAGAGGATGTTTTTCCTCCTTATTTGCTATAAAGCTGCAAGGTGAAACACTGAGCAAGTTCACATATTAGGAGCATCTAGAGGTCTGAATATTTTGGCTACTGAGATTCAAAGGGAAGAAATAACTTGAATCACATATTCATTTGCTAAGAGAATTAAAATATGTAAAAATTCATGCACAATTGGTAGAAACTAGAGGGTAATCTGTGAGAAGGATTGTCAAGAGGATTAAAAAGAAGAAGCTACTAGCTAACCTGTTTGGTTTAAAGATAAAAGCTGTACAGAAATAATTTAATATCTCCAGATGGGACCCATCATTTCTCCACACAATATATTCGTATTTTATATTTACAGTGTACTGCTCTGAGATGAAAGTCAAGATCAGCAACATGGGAGTCTATTTTATAAAAGGTTGCCTTGTGGAAATATCACAATAGCTCTCAAGTTATTTCCTGAGACAAAGTCTTTGGAAACATGATATTGTGAATTCTTATGCCATCTGTATAGAAACTAAGTGATATCTCCAATTCTCAGGGATAGTAGATAGCTTTTCTAAAGAGGTAAAGACTAGTATGAAGAGAGGAGAGGTTCGGAGAGGTTCGGAGAGGTTCGGAGAGGTTCGGAGAGGAGAGGTTCGGAGAGGAGAGGAGAGGAGAGGAGAGGAGAGGAGAGGAGCAAATCTCCCTCAAATGATAAGTGCAGGAACACTATTGCATGTGTTTGCAGTACATAAAATCTTAGAGCGTTAGCTGATGATGAGAACATCGTTTAAAGGTACTAGCTTTTCTCCACTTGTTCCTACCTACAAATACATGTCGCTGTTAATCCTTTATCAATCTTTCTGTATCAGTAATTATATAAAGAAGGAGAAAGTTATTTTTGGCTGTAGGCTCTCTTTTCTCTTCTCTGGCCATGTTTATCTGTGGAAAAAAATGGAACAATAAGATGACATTTTATAACTCAGTGTCCTAGCTCCAATATACTAGTGGTGAGAGTGACAAGCAATCTTCCTTGAGATTAAGGCATAAAATGCCAACTGGGGGTTTACAAGATTTGTCCATAAATTCGTTTCCATTGGCTGTTCAGTTTTTGACATATTTTTATGCTATCAGAATGAAAGTCAGTGGACAATAAAGGCAGAGCCAGAAGCTCACAAACAGACTTCTGAACAGCACTGAGAAGTAAAGCATTAGTTGACTTCAGCTGAATATCTTATTCCTGTAATTTCAATGTGGGTCTAATATAATTTCAAACCTGAACTCTTCATCTGGAAATAGATCTTTGGGGTGAATTTGGAACTAACATGTTTAAAGACCTAGACTTCCACTGAACACCAATGTGGATTTATTAGCTTTGTTCAGGAAGACAACATAACATTTTATGCAACAGTATTTGTTTTCTGGGACAATGATCCTTAACTGAATTAGTCAAAGCTACTATGGGTGACGAAAAATGAAATCATAGCATCAAAGGCATATACCAACAAAAATGTATAGTCCTACCCAGAGAGAGGGAGAGAATGAATGTAAAAATTGATGGCTGGATTATACCTGGTTTTATCATCAGTCAATGTGGTTTCAGAGGAAAGCAGAAGATTCATAAGCTTCTTGTAAAAAGGACCATTACGATTTCTATCAAAACTCCTCTAGCATTCACTGGGCAATCAACACAGAAGCAGGATAGGATTATTAAGAGGGCCATCCCTTCTCCCCAGAAACTAGAAGAGCTGCCTGGGGAGTGGAGAGTAAAGCAGACTGTCCAGTAATGCTCTGCACATTGCATAGTGGACTTTCTTTTACTACAAAAGGGTGTTTACAAGAAAGATGGAGACAAACTCTTTAGCAAGACTTGCCATAACAAGAAGCAATGGTTTGAAGTTACAAGTGGGTAGATTCAGACCAGCTATTAAGACTTTTTTCTACAATGAGGTGAAACACTAGCACAGGATGCCCAGAGAGCAGGCAGATCCCCATCCCTGGAAGCATCCAAGGGCAGATAGGATGGGGACACTGAGCAATCTGATCTAGTTGAAGCTGATGACCTTTAAAGGTCTCTTCAACCCAAACTACTCCAGAGATACGTAACAAGATACAATATTTCTCTGAAATGGCTTGGTGCAGTGAGGCATCATATTGCCCTTTACTATTAAAGACTACTCAATCTGTCTCTAAGTTTGAGTATTTGGGAGACAGCATATTATTGCTTTAGTTTATACATTGCTATCAGGAAAACATGGTCATGTTTTAAAATATGTCTACATTTTGTATATGGCAAAGTGTGAACTTTGTGAGTGACAGCACACTAACATAGTTCCTGTGAACCTCATAACGAAATTGCCAGTAAGCATCCATGCAGAGATGAGTTCTTTCTTGAGACTCTAAATTGGGTGTGTTTCAGATAATTTCATTGAGGGTATGCTTACGCTAAAGCAGTATGTAGTTTGGAGAGCCTCTTGTCATTGAGCCCATAAGCAAACACAGCCTATTTACAGATAGAATAGGTGAGATTTCAAGGAGAGATTCCATTAATTCAAGGTTATGTCAATCCTAAAAGCTTTCTTTTCACGCCACTCAGGTAGGAATGGTAGGAATTTATAATCCTTTTTATTCATGTCTTTCTGCTCTTCTCTCTCTTCTCATATATGAATAAATGGCTCATTCAGATTAAATTAAACATAATTCAAATAAAGCTTTAAAAACTCAAGTAACATTTGATCAACATATAGAAGGCTGACATTGAAATTGAAATGATGCAGGGCAAGGTAAGGCTCCCTACATACAGAGACGGGCAGGAATCTTTGCTCTTTTTCCACTGAGTTCCATGATTCCTGTACTCCCTTCTGTTGAGCGCCTTGGTTTAATGGGAGTGATCCAGCCCTGAGGCTGGTGTTCCAAATATTACAGAGACTCAGAGATTTGGAGGTAAATTCCTTCCTTGCCCTCCTGCATGAAGATGACAGAGGCAGGCTTCCTACCTGAGGGCTTGAGCTAGATTATGATAGTAAAATCAGAAGAACCCAGCCTCATCCTCCAGCTGTGAAAGTGATGAGGACTGCTCTGTTTGATGCCCACAACCCTGTGTGTAACAGATCGTCCTGAATGCAGCTAGCAGATAAGGTGCTGTTAGAGACTTTGGTGTGCCCTCGTTCTTTTTCCTCAGAGAGATGGAGTCCCACCTAATCAGAAGAACAGTGAGCTTGAGCCCTAGGTCATCCTAAAGTAAGTAGGAACAATGATTGATTTGAAGTACCTTGGGGTAGGAGAAGGATATTGCAGAAAACCAAGCCATTTCAATTGGGAATTTCATCAAATGATTGAATTGATGTGGTGATTTGGAAGCTGCTACTCATCAACAGTTATCTATCTACAGTGTGTTAAAAAATAGTAATAGGACCAGAGAGAATGACATAAAGAAACGGACATAAAAACTGGTGTTCAAGTCACCTATTATTTGCCTGGCACAATACTGAAAGGTTTAGCTTTCATTTCAAGCAGCCTGAAACTTTGATAAAACATGTATGAGTTATCCCTCATGATACATATTTTATAACAGCAATATAATTTAATTAAAGTGTCATGAAATGACTATTCAGACCCCATAAAGGATGGGAGAAATGCAGGTATAGCCCAAACTTTTCAGTACTGAACAGGCAAATTTATACTCGTCATTACTCTTCATTTTTGTGTAGCCTCAATAAGCAGTAACTAGAAAATGTATAAACACCAAAATGAAAATATATAAACATAAAATAGAAATAAAAATGAAATGTGCTAAATTTTAGGAGTCATACCATGTGACAAATAAAATTTGATCCAATTTCTTGTTGCTGCAAAGTGTTTATCTATATACTATGTAACAAGCAAGTAGAAGGATCATTTCTTAGCCACACTTGGAAATTTCTCTTTAAAGTGTAAACATTCAGCAGAACTGTATTGAATTTTCTGGATGTGCAGCACTCAGATGTTCCCTCTCTCTATCAGATAGCTGTGTACTGGGATAGTTGGATGTTTTCATGGCTCACCAGACCAAACCAGCATATAGAAGTCACCAATGGGGCAAAATCATTATCTACCAAGTTTACACTAAACAGACGTTTTAATTTCTGTAGCCACCAGGCAAGTGTTGTTTGATCAGCTCAGATGTGGTGAACCTGGCTTCTGCCAACAAATTCAACCACTGTGGGATTGCCCCAGATTTCAGGCTGTGATTAATCTTGAACTCTGACAAAAGTCTGAGAGTTTCCATGAAAGCAGGTTGAGCTTCTTCCCCACTTGTTGTCTTTTGATGAAAAGG